>LPNX010311830.1:111130-263183 GCA_001517045.1 Pseudotsuga menziesii | reverse complement strand
ATCTATACAAGTTTAGAATTTTAATTTTACTAAGTTGTGTGAGATTACAACCACCTTAAATCTATATTAGATGATTAAAAAATTTATTTTTAAAGGATTTTGATCATTTTGAACCTTTGAAACAAGATTAATATATATCTAGTCTTCATATTTATAATTAAATGTTTGTTAACAATGTAATGATCAAAATGTTTAGTGCACAAATGTTGGAGCAGTTTCTAATGAATAATTGAAATAAAAAGTTGTAATGGAAAGCTCTGGGGTGAAAACCTTCGGTAAATATTTTAGGCACTCCACTCTTATGGCTAGGGAATCTTCATCATTCATTTGGGGGCTCTAAGTTAGGTGCATATGTTCCTCCCCTCTCTGTTTTTTTATATTTTATATTTTTAGCTTTTGTTTTTTAACCTTCGATAAAATTTATGGGCATTATACGGTGAAAGAACCCTCAGTAAAAGGTGAAGCTATGAGGTGGAAACCCTCGATGAAGCTCTGTGTTGAAAACCTTCGGTAAAATTTCTCAGCACTCCACTCCTACGGGCATGGCATCTTCATCATTTATTTGGGGTCTCACTGCATTTTCCAAAAACTGTTAAAGGAAGACCTAGCATAGCTACACTACAAAACCTTTAAGAATTTATGGAGTCGGTAGAGAAACGTAGGGAAGAAGGAGAGTCTAAAATTTATGAATAAATGGAATCCTTAGAGAAATGTAGGGAAGAAAGAGAATCTAAAATCTAGATAGAGTAAAAAACCATGCTCCATAATAAATTTACATCTTTTCAAGAAGAGATAATAAAAAACAAATAGACGATAAGATAAAAAAAATGGAGAACAAGGTAGAGATAATGGAGACTAGACTGAATGCAATGGAAATTCAAAAAAAACTTGAACAAGGAGAGGCAAATATAATATAAAATATTAACTTAAAGGTTGGGATTAAAGAATTAGAGGAAAAAGTTAACCACAACCTCACCCTAAATAATATAGAAGGTAAAATACATATCAAACACAATAAAGAGGAAATTAATAATCTCTAGACTTACACCATGAGCGTAACAAAAGAGCTTTAAACCTCATAATTTTTTGTTTAAAAGAGTACAAAGAAGAGGATACGTTAGCCATTGTCAAGACATAACTTCACAATAGGTTATAACTTGAAACTATCGGTCTCATAGAAGCAAACAGGTTGGGGAAATTAATTGTAAATAAAGAAAGGCTAATACGTGTTAAGGTTAGCTCTACCGAACAAAAATACAACATACTCAGTGAGACAACAAGTTTAAACGGAAAGGGGAGATTTATAAAGGAAGACCTCTTTCTAGAGGATCAGGCCGAATTAAGAAAGGAAGTCCAAAAGGTAAAAGAAGCTAGGAAGGAGGAAAATGAGCATTAATAAAAAATAGCAAAAGATATTATCGGATATAGAAACCAAAATGATAGTAATAAATAGAAATTTGACACACTCTGGATCTTCTCCTGGAACTGTCAAGGATTTCCATGGAGAAAAGGCCCTAAGTTAGGTTAGATCCCAAGTGAAATTGATATATTATATTATTGGTTGAAACTTGGGAACACAAGGAGTCCAAGGTCCCTGATATAGATGGATATGTCCTATGGTCAATATGGAATAAGCGTTCATGCCATAGAGGCATTGGGGGTATATCTTGTTACATTAGGAAGAACATATCCCCGCATATTAGGATTTATAAGAAATACCCTTATAACCAATTTATTTGGATAGAGATCACATACATTAATGATGAAAAAAACTACATAGCCATTTGTTATTTTGCCCCTATTAATTCCAACTTCTATAAACAAAACCAATTTAGATAAAAATTGTCCTTATAATGGTTTAGAACAAGATATTTATAATTTAAGGAAGTAAGGAAATATCCATTT
Source organism: Pseudotsuga menziesii (assembly GCA_001517045.1). NCBI lineage: Eukaryota > Viridiplantae > Streptophyta > Pinopsida > Pinales > Pinaceae > Pseudotsuga > Pseudotsuga menziesii. The sequence goes on along the minus strand of LPNX010311830.1, from coordinate 261,278 downwards.
TATGGTTGACTTCAATGCTCGAACTTCCAGTAACCAAGCTATTCTTTTAAGTAATTATTCCAACCCTAATCCTCTTTGGTTAGACAAAGACCTTGAGCTAGCTAACATGTACAAAAGAAGTTCTGAATATCTAAGTGAAAATTTATTCGTTTATGAGCTGGTGAAATTTTGTAGTTCTCAAGATATTATCATTTGCAACGATCTCACAAATGGCCAAACTCTAGTTGAATGACTTGTATCCATGGGCTTGGTAGTAGTGTGGTAGATTATGTTATATCTGATATCCCTCTATACAACAAATTAATAGATTTCAACATCTTCAAATATCATGAGCCTGAATTTGATCATAGACCTTTAATTATAGCTCTCAATATTTCCATGCATAGCGATCCCAAGGAGAAAACCTATCATTGCCAAAAGCACCTAATCTTCGATAAAAATAAAGCTGACATTTTCTCTGTGATATAAAAAATGAACTGTTTCCTTTATCTAGTACGGAGAATATAGAAAATCTCTACCATAATTTTTCCACAACCCTCCCGTCATCCATTAACAAGTTATCTATTGAAATCTTGACTAAAACGAGCAATAGTAGAACCAAACCTTGGTATGATCAAGAGTGTAAAGATGCAAGAAAATAAATTAAGAAAGCTACTACATATTCGATAAAAATGGACAAGATAAATCACTACAAAGCATTAATTAAAAGAACAAAAGGCATATCTAAGTAAAAGGCGAGGAAATAACCTACATCTCTCCAAGGTGGCTCCTAAGAAATTCTGGAGGTGAATTCTAACTCGCAAAACAAAAGAAGACAATAAAACTTCTTTAAAGATTGGAATTCCTATCTTAAAAATATTTATGAATCCTTGGATATCCGAGATAGCATTCAAACCCTTCTTAAAAGGAAAGAAGTTTTCTCGTTAGAAGGCATAGATTTTGGGGTTAAGCACTTAGTAAATGGAAAATTGGAGGGCTTGTCCTCATCCCACACGTCCACAAACTCTTTAATCTAGCGGTCAAGCAAGGGTTTCCTACAACTTGGAATCAAAGCCTCATAAATGGAAAATCTTAGAAAATTGGAGGGCTTGTCCTCATCCCGCACATCCACAAACGCTTTAATCTAGCGGTCAAGCAAGGGTTTCCTACACCTTGGAATCAAAGCCTCATTATTCATCCTTTCAAAAGTGGTGATACAAATGACCATTATAATTATCAAACTATTATGATTAGCCCTCTCTTATCTAAGTTATATGGTATTATATTAGAAAAGAAGATCAATGAATTCCTAGAAATGGAAGGTAAGTGGGAAAAATGCCAAGCAGATTTTAAAAGGAATCATTCAACCACGGACCACCTCGTTATGATTGTCAGGATTAATTAATCATCCTTTATCCAACATAGTCTATTCAGTAATTTTTCCTAACTTAGGAGGCCATTATCACTGTGCTAGAGTATGGGGGACACACCAGGGGTTATCTTTCTCATGCTGCATTTGCATGCATGAGTTTATGCACCTCAGGGACCAATCCCTACATTTTAGAAGCCCACTCTGAGTGCCACCAGCAATCTCCTTTAGTAGACGTTGGTAGGTAAGAAGTTATGTTAAGTTATGTTCCAGTTACTATCAATTAGATCACAATCAGTTATCCTAGTTCCAGTTTTGCATTATTCAAGGGAATGTGGCACCTTTTGTCCACCTGCCTGATTAGTTAACTGATTGTAGACTGATTTAATCATCCCGAGTTAGACTAGTGAGCTCCAACTGTGATTTTTCCACACTGAGTTAGCTAATCAGTTAGTTAGAGATGGTAGATTCAAATCCTATGTTTAGCATTTGAATTATACTTATTGTACATTGACCGTTGTATTACTGATTAATTGTGAATATTAATGTTATGATAATCTGAGCAATACTTGTTCGATTTGTGTGAAATTTCTGTCATGAACTTGTTGTTCAGTTTACATTGATTTAATAATTCCAATGCATACTTCTTTTCAGATAGATCTCATTTCTTTCTTGTAGATATATGGTCCATGAAATTTAGCATGGTATCAGAGCCTGTTGTAATCTCACATATCACATAAGGTTACCAATAATACACACTAAAACATATATAAATATAAAACAAAGACAAGAGATAAGAACAAATAGGTGAATAAACAGATTATATTATACAAAATGAGTCCATACAATACAGAGAACTGAACTGAGTTCTCATCTAGCTCAACAGCCTAATATATATGATTACAGAACGGTTACAAAATAACTACCTGTCGGTTCGGTGAACCGACATGACCTTAGGTGGCCGACCTAATCTCTTAGTTTAGTCGGCCGTCCGACTTAGTCGGCTGATCGAATAAGTCAGCCCATCGACTTAGTTGGCTGATTAACTAAGTCAGCTATCGTTCAAGTCGACTTATCGACTTGCTCCTTCTACATCTCCCCCACGAACAAAACGTTTCTTCGTCCCGAGAAAACAAGGAGGTACAAAAATTCCTGGTGGTCTCAGTAGTTATTGTGGTGGGCTGTGAAGTCTGATAGTCGGTATTTTCTGTACACAGACTTCTACAATGGCTGGGGATGTGACTGGGAGGTGATGTTGGAAATATGTCCAACTCTGCAAGATTTTCTGGATGTCGATGGTGAGTGTGGTCAAGCCTGATAAGATCGACATCTTTTTTGAGATGGAGACTTCAGCTATCCTCTCCATGTCGGGACCCATGAACTGGTCCTTCTCCTCTGCAGTTTCGACAAGTCGTTTCCTCTGCGGGCAGATGATGTCAACTTTCTCTAAATTAGGGAGATCTTGTTGCACCCACTGATGTGCTCCCCTTTCTAGTTTCTGCAGTTTGGCAGTTTCAAGCACTATCTGTTCTTCTATTGTCATTCTGAGTGCTTCCTCAGTGGTTTTTCTGCTCTCTAATGCCTGAATCCCTTGTCGAGTCTGTCGAGTCTGTTGATAAACTTGCCCATTGTGATTAGGCCAGTCTCTTAGTACTTCTTCGGTTATGACAGACTCCTCCATACGATCCTACAGTACTTTATATGCTTCAGAAAATGCAGTGTGCTGTGCCATTAGGAGTCGGGCAGTTTCCTCTTTTTGTTCCTCCTTGGTTTCCTGAATGTGGGCTTGGAGGGTCGACACCATGCTCTCAAATAGCTGATACGCTCTTTCAAGAGGTTTGTCTGTGTTGATCTCTATGGGGCCCGACATGATGGACTGGGCCAAATTCCTACATTTGTCGAGAAACTCGACCTGTTCTGCGTTTTTGTCCTTGAGTTCTTTATTTCTTTGCTCACTCCTCATCTTTGCTTCACTCGCTAGGGTTTTGAGGAGTTGTCCTAACTCTGTGTCGGTTAGGGAGCTTGCATCCTTCAAGCTAATTTGGATCTTGGAAGGCTTTCCATGATGCTCCTTCTTTTGTTTCTCCTTCCTCTTCTTATGCTTTTCTTTATCTGCTTCCTGTGTACCTGCAACAGTTGAGGCAGGATCTTTGGTTTGTGGATTAGAGGTTGATGGTTTGTCTCGTTGGGGAGGTGGGTTGACTACCACCTCTGGTTGTGTGGATGTAGTCAGTTGTGGTGGGCCTGTCTCTGAGTCAGGGGGTGGTGGTGGCAGTGGAGATGGTGGTGGTGGTGGTGATGGAGTTGGCGAATGGTCGGGGGTGATTGGTTTGGGGGAAGTATGGTTAAGTGGTGGGTTTCCGGGTCGAGGGTGTGAGTTTATGTTATCTACAATTTCTCCTTCAGTCGTTGTAGTGGTTGGTAGGTCGGCTTGGGGTACGGGGACGGTCGGTGCAGTGGTTGGTAGGTTGGCTTGGGGTACGGGGATGGTCGATGCAATAATTGAGGACCGACGTGCAATCATTTTAAATTCCTTGTTGGGATTTCTTTTAAAATTCGATGTGATGGTTGCAACGATTAGGCACTGTGCATCCTATCCTGGTTGGTGTCCTACAGACGTGAAGATAGGTGCTTTTATAGAGATCTTCTGATCTGACGTAAACAACGTAGGTAGTTTCTCAAAGAAAGCCTGGAAGTCCCTATCTCTGTCGAATTTTGCTTTTACAGCCTCTGGCATCGCACTTTTGCATAAGTCGAGGGGGTTGATTGACTGTGGCTTCGGTGCTTGTTCCTCGGTTATTTGCGTTGGTGATGGGGGTGGAGGCGTCGACACAAGATCGACGATGTTTTCAGGTGTCGTTGTAGTCTTTGCTTTCTTCGGTCGACCTGCTTGTGCTCCTGCATCGACAAATCGCTAGAACTGGGTTTCGACGGGCACTTTATTTGCTGCGACATCCTCTACGATGTCGAGGGCTGTGGCTTCCAGTTCCTCCTCATCTTCAGACGAGTCGGCAAGGATAAGCTTGCGCTTACCTTTTCCTTGTCGTTGTTGTTGTGTTTTGAGCTTCTTCCTGGCCGCTGCTATCTCCTTTGATAATTTCTGAATAATTCCTTTTGTCACAGCATACTTAGGGTTTTTTGGCTCTGTCTCCCCCCCTGGCTCTTGAGTCGAGGCGACACTTTTTGCAGCCGAAGGAGTTATTTGCTGCTGTGGTTGCGGATTTGGCTTTGTGGTCTAGGGTTCTGTTCTTTTTGCGGTCGGAGGTTTGATGGTTATCTGCAGTCGACCGGTGTGTTCGACTGGTGTCTCCTCTGACACAAATGTGCTGATACAGAGGTTGAGCTCATAGTCTTCCTCTTTTTCCTGGTCCATGAGTAGATCCTCAATCGGCTTTGCTGCTGCTGGTACTGGTATTTTTGTTTTGGCTTGTCGAGACAATTCTCGAAAGATCTGGTCGACAGATGGATAGTAGTCGAGGGCTTTGGCGTTTGAATTGTCGCCTTGCATGTACCACACCGAGGTATGGTCGAGCTCCAGCTGGATGTGGGAGTTTTCCAGTAGATTTCGTCGGATGTTTTGAGGCACCCTCCATCTAGTCATGCAGACTTTCAGCTGTTGAAACCAGTTCTCCAACAGTACTTTCCTGTGCTCAAGTTCGTGCAAGGTTGCTTTCTGGGAGAATGGTTTAAACCTCCACATGTCGAACTTCAACGGTTCCTGAAAGACTGGACTCCCCTCTGGGCAGATGTGGTACATGACAATCCATAAGATGAGGGAGGGGAACTTGATGATTCCCCCTATTTCTTGACATCTCCCCAAGATGGTCTTCCCCATGTCGGCAACATAATCACCCCATATGTATATTCGTCCGTCGGTGGCAATGGTGTCGACGGATTCTAGCATTTCTAACTTAAGGTCGCTGCCTTGACCTGCTAGAGTGAGTGTTATTGCAATTATTTTGGCCATAATCTGTGGCATTCGGGTTGTGATTTGGCTAATCATCAACCCCTTGGAGTTTTTACCGGAAGACGACCCAGTGAGCTCTTCGACCAGTCCTTCTTTGATTCCGACTGGTACAGGGTTTCCTTCATTAGAGAGACCGGTCAGCTTGGAGATGACATCTCTAGAGATGTCGACCGATTGGTCGAAGTAGAACTGACCATTGTGATATCGATTGATGATGAACTTGACAGCAGTTTCCTTCGTGCCACCAAAGCTGGCCATCAACGGTGCATTGGCATAGTCAAAGAGAGTGTTGCGTTTGATTTTCTCTGCTACTTGAGTGGCCTTTTTGTCGGCAAAGGCCCATTCTTGTATTTCAGTCCATAGCTTTTTCCATGAGCCTTCCTGTACTTTGGTGTTTGTGATGTTTTTCAGCCTGCGGACTAAAGGTGTATCCGCAGCCTGTATCTCCTTGGCTTTGGTTGAGGCTCTATTTTGTTTGGGGGCCATTGTGTCGGTTTAGTGGTCGATTTCACTAAGGGGTTCTTGGATTTTGGTTGACTGGATGCTCTGATGCTCTGTCTGTATAGGTTGCTGTGAATGACCCTTCACCGATCCGGTATTTATAGGTGATGGTGTGGTTGTGTACGGCGATGGGTGTATTAATGGCGGACGTGACGTTCCAGCTGGAATACGTGAGTGTGTGTTAATGGCGGATTGCTTTCGGCGCTCAATGTCATGAATGCGCGATGGGACTATCAAAGTCGTCAGTCGATGTCAGTGATGAGAATGGTCGACGGGAGTAGTCGGTCGATGAAAATGGTCGATGGTGTCAGGTCGATGGCCATGATGGCAGTTGTCGAGATGGTGATTTCCTGTCATGGTTTTCTGTCTGTAGAGTATTATTTTGGTTTTTTTTTTTGGAATTTTTAGTTTTTTATGGATTTTGGTTGACGGTTATGGTCGTTATATGATTTTTTTGTTTTTTTTTGTTTTTGGTTTTAGATTAGTTTCTGTAGCGTTTTAGTCGGGCTCCATTAATGAGCTTCCGAAATACGATGCCCTGTAATGTCCTTAATCGGACTGATCCATTGTGATGTATTTCTTCAACAATGTAAGGTCCCATCCATTATGTGTGGATTTTCTTAGGTTTTCCTTTGACCCGACTATTGTATAGTAAAGCAAGGTCTCCGACCGACAGGTTTTTGTTATTGATGTTGCAGTCGTGCCATGCTTTCTGTTGTTGCTTCTGGATTTCTTGGTGTTGTATAGCCATGAGTCGGTGCTCTTCTAGCTTGCTGAGTTGAAATAGTCGGTCCTTCTTTCCTTGTTCAACATTGACATGTAGTATTTCTGCGATAATAGGTGTCTGTTGTCGGAAGTGTAGTGGAACTATTGCTTCTTGTCCATAGACTAGTCGAAAAGGAGTTTGGTCAGTCGATCGTTTATAGGCTATTTTGTATCCAAAATAAATGTGCATCAGGTAAGTCGTCGTCGACTCCTGTCGGTTCTTCTCCTGTGTCGATTCGGGATAGATGGTCGGGACCTACATTTAACTTGCCTGGTCAGACAACGACTTCAAACTCAAATTCTTGGAGCAAAAGTAGCCATCGACAAATCCTTCCATGATGGAGTGGTTTATTGACTAGATACTTCAGGGCTTGATGGTCGGTATAAAATATAAATGGATTATCTAAGAGATAATGTCGATATTTTTGAAGGGAAAAGACTATCCCTAGGGATTCTCTTTCTGTGGTCGAGTAGTTTCTTTCAGCCTTGTTTAATTTTCGGCTGCTGTAAACTATGGGATAATCCATTCCATCATCTCCTGGTTGAGTTAGGATTGCTCCTATTGCGAGGCCTAATGCATCATGGACATGGAATTTGATCGACCAGTTTGGAAATTTTAGGATGGGGGCTTCGACAAGTTTTCTTTTTAATTTTTCGAATGATGTGTGTCATTCCTCTGTCCAGTTAAACTCTTGATATTTCCTTAATAGTTCTTCAAGAGGATAGGTCATATCTGAATAATATCTTATGAATTTTCTGTAATAGCCTGTGTGGCCAAGTAACACCCTGACTTGTTTGGTGTTTACTGGTAGTTTCAGGTCGAGAATAAATTTAATCTTTGCAAATTCAACCTTTATACCTTCCTTACAGACAATGTGCCCTAAGAATATCCCTATGGGGGTCACAAATATGCATTTCTTGATGTTTAGGGAGAGTTGAATCTGTTGACATCTCTCCAGCATAAGTCTGAGCCATTTGCAATGATCTTTTAGCGTGGAGTATATTGTCCAATCGTCAAAGTATACTGCCATGGTATTGTAAATGTATTCTTGAAATGTTTTAACAACAATTCGAGAGAACACTGCAGGTGCATTCTTTAATCCAAAAGGCATAACTTTGTAAGCAAAGGAACCAAATTCACACACAAAGGTTGTCTTCTTCTGGTCTTCTTTAGCTATTGGCACTTGGTTATAGGCTGAGAATCCATCTGTAAATGAGTAGCATTCATGTGCTACAACTTCATTCAAGATTTCATCTGCATAAGGGGTTGGAAATGGGTCTGTCAGTGTTACTTTGTTTAGTTCCCTGAAGTGGACACAAATTCTTAGTCTGTTCGGATCATGTTTCCTAGGTTGTACCACCATTGGACTTGCCCATTCTGATTTGTCGATCGGGTAGATGATGCCTGCTGCTAACAAGTTATCAATTTCCTTTTTGACTATCTCCTTGTATTTGTGAGCTAGTTTATATGGCATTTTTTTCATAGGTCGAACATCAGGTTTAGTATCAATTTTCATCTCTCCTATTTCATAGACTGAGCCTTTGAGGTCTTTGTAATCTCTAGCAAATACAACTTGGAATTCCCTTAGTAGGTGCACTATCTCTGTGGTCTGTTCTTCACTCCAGTAGTCACCAATCTTTGCCATTTTTGGTCGATCATCATTTGAGATGTCGAATTATTTAGTTTTGACTTTAGCATCTAGCCATTCTGGTGCTTTGGCTTCATTGATCGGTCGACTTCCTTCTTTGAACTGTGAGAATGTGGCAGGGAAGTCGGTTGCAGTCATTCTATCGGTATCTTGTTTGTCAGTTGTTTCGACTTTCAGGATGGTGCAAATAGGTTTTGTTGTTTCGACATGATTGGATTTCCATCTAAAGCTTTTTCCTTCCGTGTTTTCATTTTCTAACTGTAATCTTGTCGACTGTGGCTTTAGCTGTGTTTGTATTTTGTTACATTTCCTTGTCTGTAGGTGATCTTGTAAGGGTTTATTTTCGGTCGGCTGGATAAATTCTTTAATTTGTTTTGTTGTTTTGACCAAATTTTCATTTTGAGGTATAAATTTGAAATCTTTAATAAAATTTTCCCTGAGTTTATTGCCATAAGAAGGTTTCACCTCTAGCTTCTTCCATCTTATACCCTTTGTTTGGTAAGTCGGCAAGGGTTGATGATAACAAGTGTGGCCATGCTCGTTCATCCTTGTATCCAAGTCTTCTCCACTCCTTTTCACAAGTTTTGATATGGTCCTCTGGGTTCTATCCTTGAGTGAATACAAGTATCTGAGATTGTTGGGTTAACTTTTTTCCTCCAAACCTTTTGACAAAGTAAGTCGAAGCAGTTGTCCAGGTCTGTAGTCTTGTCTGATGGGTATCCCACCATCTAGCAGCTTGTCCTGTAAAAGTTTCAACTAGGCTTTCAAGTCGGCCATGTTCACCAATATTTTTGGAAACTTGTTTGACATGCATGACTGGTGATTCCCTTTCCTTATATCTTGGTAGTTGTGTAGTATGTAGGTTGGTCGGTTGTAAAGTAGGGTGTTCCCTAATTTTCTTCTCAAATATTGTTGGGACAATGGACACTATGAAGCACTGTTGGGTGGGATTTTTCTGCACTTTTTGTCCAGTCCAGCACCCTCTTGCTTGTGTTTCGTAGTTCTCGATCTCCCAATCATATAATTCAGCGTCAGAATTATAACCAGCTGAGTCTTGGTTACCTAAGTGAAGTTCTTTGTGGATGTTTGGTTCTGTGTAGTCTGCATTGTTTTGGATCTGGTAGAGTTGTCGGACATCGAATTCTTCATCCATAGGTTCAGTCCAAGGTTCCCCTTGAGATGGATGGATGGGTACAATGACCTTTTGTCCATTTCCTTTTAAATTGATTCGTTCCTTGTCCAGGGATATGGATGCTTTCATCTTTCTACCCCAAGGTCGACCGACTAGCACTGGGAAGGAACTGGATCCTTCCTTTGGGTCGATGATTTCGAAGTCGACCTTGGTCTAGATTCCTTTTATATTTGTGTCGACATTTTTCCAGAATCCAATGAGTTCAATTAGTCCTTGGTCGGCTAGTTTCAGGTATATTCCCGACTCATACAGTCGAGGTCTGCCCATTTGTTCCCAAGTGTCACGAGTCATGATATTTACTTGTGAGCCGAAGTCGAGCACTACTTGTTGGACGTGGTATCCCTCGATTTCCAGGTTGACAAGTGGGTCGGCATCACCTTTGTATTTTTTATTTAAGCTGCAGATGTTCTTTGTTTGTTTTTCAGAGTTGGTACATTTTATTTCATACAGCAAATCGATGAACTGGGATACTGAATTGTTTGTTTGAACGAGCTGGATTAATTCGGTTATTGCGTTGTGTCGAGTGTCATGACCGTTTTCTTGTTGTGCAATTTCTTTGAATACATTAGTTGCTTCTTTGTATATTTGTTTTTCTTTCAGTGGGTCAGGATAGACATTTTCCTTTTTTATTTTACTAATTCTGGAGTGATCAACTCCTGTTTTTGTTCCTTGTCGAGTTACAATATGTAAATTTTTGGTATTTATTACATCATGTTTTTGTACACAGGACAAGACATTAACATTTTTTTTCGTATTAATTTTTTCTAACATGGTAGGGAAATCCTCTAGTGAGTGATCCCCTACCCCACAATGAGTACAAAATTTGAGATCAGTTCTGTCCTTATATGAACAGTCTGCGTACCGATGACCCTCTTTATAACATGTGAAGCACTGGATGGGTCGACGCGGTCGGTTGTCGCGATTCCCAGGGAATCGACCTCTTCCTCCGTAGCCTGGGCGTCGATTGTCGTACTGGCGCTCATATCGTTGACCATCGTATCTCTGACCGTTCTAATCGTTTGCTAGATTGTTTTTCTCGTTATGTCGTGCTACTACATTAGTTTGGTAGACCACCTGATAGTTCTGTCAGTTCTTGAGGTTCAACTTGTAGTCGGCCGTGTTATGACTTTTGGTCTCACCAATGGCACATCAGGAGGCCTTGCCATTCTTCATGTTGAACGGGAAATATTTCGTCGAGTGATCTCCGTGCTCCTGGAAAATGTCGCAAAAGGACTTAGTCTGCACGAATCGAACGTCCTGTCGATAGTTATCTTTGGAATGGTCGGTCGTTGAGAATTTGGTGCACCAGATCTCCTGATTCTTGAGGCTTAGCTCTTTTAGAGACTTCTGTACATTCTCGAGCTGTTCTTCCAATCTGTGGCCCGTGGGGTAAGCGGGTATGTCTTCATCCATCTCCACCTGAAGAGCTTTTGTTAGCACATCTTCGTAAGTTTTGAACGTTTCCAGACTGATGTGTCGTCACACCTTTTGAGATAGCCCTGTAAGGAACCACTGGATTAGTAACTGTTCATCTATAACATAATCCAACTGGCTTAGTAGGTATTTCCAATGCTTATCGTAGTCGCGGACAGATTCCCCTGGCTTTTGTGATGTGGTTTTTAGTTTTTTCGCCGCTAGGTGCTTAGCATCTAGGGTTTTTAAAAATGACAAAAATTGCGCCTTAATCTCGGTTTTTGTTGCTCTAGGTTGTCTTTTCGAAAAGGTCATGTACCACGTCAATTCCCTTTTCCTTAAGGCATCAGCGAACTGTGCCATTTGTCTATCTTCATCTGTAACTTGGTTGGCCTCCCAAGTCGACTCGCAGATGAACTAGTGTTTTCTAGGGTCCTCATCCCCCTCATATAGAGGAATGTGAGCCGATCCATGACCCATGTCTGAATCACTGTCACTGCTCTCAGGAAGTGGCAGCGGTGGAGGTGGGGGTGGTGATGGGGGTGGTGATGAGGGTGGTGGGGTTATTGGTGTATTTGTCTCTGTGGAACTTTGGTCGACGAAACTTGCGTTTCTGTCGGTTGTCGATTCTTCTTCGACTTGTAGTCAGAGTATGTCGACTTCCGCTATCGATGGTCCACTGCAACTATTTGCTCATAGTTCTGAATGGTCTGTGTCTTCTAAAGCTGTGTTTGGCAGGGGGGGTGCTCCTTCATGTGTCGGTAGGAGTAAGTGGATACTTCGGTGGGAAGGTGCCGCTTGAAAGGTCACCCAATTCCCTTCCTCTGGTCGGCATATAATGAGGTGTCGTCCAGTGTATGTGTCGTCGCCTGGTCGAATCCATATACTAAAGTCACTGGCTCGTAGTCGGAGGTCCTCTTCAACAATAGTCTTTATTCGAGTATGCGGATTCAATGGAGAGAGGGTTGTTCCTTCATTGGGAGCTCTCAATTGGAGAGCTTTTGGATGCTTTATCCACAATTCTTCCTCTATAGGGGACGCTTCTTGTTCCACGCCTTCTTCATGTCAGTCATGACCTGACTCTGGCAGATTCTCTTCCTGGTCGATCTCCCTAGGACTTATTCCTCTATGCAGCTATAAGGCTCTTTCTCGTCTTGCTTCCCTTCTCTGGTAGCTCTCTTCTCTCTCTATTTTCTGAATGTCTGACATACCTTCATATGATACTATTCTCTTGAGTTCCCTTTTAGTCGACTGCTCATTACTGGTGCCTGGTATCTGGTTCTAGTCGACTAGGATCCACTATACTCTATCTCGACATATGACCAGCTACCCCCCCATAGCCTACCCGACGCTTTTTAGAAAGCCCGAATAGTTCAGTCTATTTGCTTAGGAAGTATTCCCACTCCCTTTCTGCAATGAATTTTTCCCACTTCCTCTGCTTCCCCGCCTAGTTAGAGTTTGATGGCAGTTCGTGAAGTGATGGACGAGGTTCAACAATATGTCCTACTCCCTTCTCAATAAAGAATTTGAACAGCAAGGTCTGTAGGGAACACAAAAATTGTTCGGTGAGATCTGTGTAAAATTTCTCCTTGACTGTTTCCACCGAAGTTCTGTCTTCGACTACTTGCTCCTCACAGAAGTCGTCGGTGATTTTCTCAAACCACTCTGACAAGTTTGTTCTACCTCCTCGGATCAGTTTTTCCAGCAATTGTTGTTCTTTAATCCCGTCCAGCTTTCTCATCCGGGAATTTCTTCAAAAGTTGGGGCACTGATTCAACAAACTTTTCATGCGTCTCTGTGAAAAATCTTTCTTTGGCTTGTGCAATTGTTAATCTGTTCCTTTGCGCATAATTCTGCAAATAGTTTGCAACTTTACGTCCCCACCAGTCCTTAATCTCCTGCTCTGGTATCATCTGTTTGCATGCATTTCAGTCATGTACTATTGACAACGAAACCAATGTTGTAATCTCACAGATCACATAAGGTTACCAATAATACACACTAAAACATATATAAATATAAAATAGAGACAAGAGATAAGAACAAATAGCTGAATAAACAGATTATATTATACAAAATGAGCCCATACAATACAGAGAACTAAACTAAGTTCTCATCTAGCTCAATAGCCTAATATATATGATTACAGAATGGTTACAAAATAACTACCTGTTGGTTCGGTGAACCGACACGGCCTTAGGTGGCCGACCTAATCTCTTAGTTTAGTCGGCCGTCCGACTTAGTCGGTTGATCGACTAAGTCAGCTATCATTCAAGTCGACTTATCGACTTGATCCTTCTACAGAGCCTATGTTCAGGCCAACGGAAAACCTCTGAAACCTCCATGCTTGCACCAGAAGTGTCACATACCCCAATTTTGCAAAAACAATTTTATATTATTTAATATTATTTGAAGACAATATGTTAAATTTTATGCTAAGTTGTAATTGATGACTCAACAGGGTCAAGTATATTTAATGTAATTCTGAATATTTTATTTATAAACGAATAAAGGAGGATACAACAGCTTAGGAGAGTTGTTAAAAGAGTGTTTACTGGTCAAATTGGTGGAGGAGACTGGGTGGAGAGCAAACTGACATGTGGAAGCATCCTCAAACCACTTCCAACTGTTGCAGAGGGCAACCTCCCTACATTTGGGGTCATGATTCCCCAAGAAAGTGGAATCAGACCAGGTGGCTCAATTAATGAAAATTGACCCAAAAGGCCTAGGCAATCTTTATAAAAAATTCCCATTGAAGAGAGTTGAGGCTGCTCATTCTAGAGAAGTGATCATTCATGTTGATTGAATGTACTTTAGAGAAATTCAATGGAAGGGAAATTTGGAAAGTGTTTGAGGGGTTAACTGCTGATTGATATAGTGTAGCTTTTAAGCTGAAGATCATGCTGCTGAGAGCAGAGTATTTACTGAGGTATTGAACTAGTCAGTTGACAGAGGGTTCTACTGTTTGCATTCTCCACCTAGTTCTCAGCCAAGAAGACCAGGAACAGGCTCGGGGGTCTTGAGGAAGTGTTGTTTGAGCGCTCTCCAGGAGACTGGTAGGGAGGAACGGCCTCCTAAAGCTGTTGTTGTCTGTCCTCAATAGGTTCTAAGTTATTTTGTTTTACTATGTTAGTTAAATAAATCTTAGTTAACTGCTATGTGAATGTTAACAGTTCAGTTTGTGAAATGTTTGAGTTAGTATTTTTATCAGATTGTTATAGAAATGAAGTGGATTTAGAAAATAATGGGTTAGAATGAAATTAAATTTCTAAACTGTGTTTTTCCACACTTGGAAACCAGACCGTACTCTAGCACAAGTATAATGCTTTAAGTAGATAAGAGAATGAAATTAGAAGATAGGATTGTGTAACTATAGATAGTAGAATAATTTTATTTCAATGTTAAAATATTATGGAGGAAAAACAATGTTATGATTTATTTCTATTTCTCTGTTTTCACTTTGTATAACTGAATGAAATACAGCAGTAAAACTACATTAGAGTTACAATGATTACATACAGTTAAGTATATAAATAAGCTACTAACCACATAGTTTACCTTCTAGCAATATCAACTAAATCTAAGACTAATATTTAATATAAACTACATAGGGTTATGTTAAAAGTTCTTAATTTATAAAGAATAAACAGAGTGACAGAGTTTACTTTCTATCTTTTAGAGAACACTAAATAAATTCTATGTGACAGTTTAGTAAATAAAAGCAATGTAAATATAAACAATAACTAATATAAAACTAAATATTTACATATTTATAAATTATTTTACATTTACCAGACAGGATTATACCTGTGAAGGAAAAACTTCAGGGTCGAAACCCTAAACAAATTATTTATCTATTATAAATTAAATTATCTAAGTTGTAATCCATTTAAAATACCACCACACAACTATATTAACCAAATCGAAGTAACAAGAAGCAGAACCTAAGCAATAATAAATTGAAGAACTTATTTAGACAAGGGTTTCATTTCTGGAAAACCCTAGCTTGTATATTTTGAACAAGTAAGTTAATATTATAAATTTCACATTACGACTGATCTACAGTCCTCATATTAACAATAATTTCTTACAAAAGTTAGATTAAACAGTAATTATCTTCATTGACAGTGAAGAAAGAAAGACTCTAATTACACAGAATCATAGATTACAAAATTACAAAAACCATTGCAAAAACGAGACAGAGCTCAAAGTTAAAAATCTTCTTAAAAACCAAATGTATTACATTGACAGGTCGTAAGGCTAAAAACTTAACCAAGATACATCACACAGCTCAAGGTCGGTATAACCCAACATCATAGCAAGGGTTTATAACATTAAACTGGAAAACAACTTATTAAAAAATCATATTAAACAAAGAGACTGAGCAGGCTTCCAAGCACTGAGTTCTCCTCCAATAACCCTCAATACAACTAGGACGAAACCCATTTGAACTCAGGGCTTACCGGTTAGAGCCACGAAGCCCCTGAAGACGATTGTCATGTGTCTTTCACCGAAGCTTGGAACGGCCACGGGTTCCTATACAAGCATTGTTACCGAGCATTAGTGAGGCCTCAGTCCTATAATATTAAAAACCCTAACTGTATTCATAACTTGACAAACTTTACATAGTAAAAACTGAGATCATTTTTACTTGTAAATATAAAAGTTATCAAGCAACGAAGGGACTATCACCAGTTGCGAAATGTAAACACAAGAATTTCCAAACCCTACGCCGACCATGGAGCACCAATAGTGACAAAGAATCTCTAGCTTCATAAAGTCGTGACAAGCCACGAGGAGAACAGGACTAAGCTATGGACAGGCTGAGAGCCAAACACAAAGACAAGAAAACACTCGCGTTGTATGGTTCACAACCACGAAGGTTTACAATCAAGACCGAGCTCTGGAAACTACAACAACTTTAAACAAAAATTTTGGAGCAAGCAAGCAAAGGAACAACCCTCATGGCCGCCATGGAAACTATGTAGAGCAGCTTGCAGGCCAACGAGAACTTCGAAAGCAAATGACAAAGAAAATAGGGTTTGCAAGACTTTTATATCGCCAATACATGAACAGGAGGTGACCACGTGCCCTCCAATACTTTTAGCCATCCAAGGGTTGAGTCCATAGTCCATCTGCGGTTTCAAACATCAAATTATTAAAACAATGATATAAACAAATCAAGCACAAAACTATGGAGTGCGTTTATTTATATTAATCACCAATGATAACACATGAACTATATCATTGGTATGATAGCTTCAAGATTCGCGTGTTTTTTTAAAAATAATTTCTTAACGTTGACCCTAATGAAAGGTTGTAACAACTTTGCCTTATGAACATTCCCAATGTTAACCATGCATTAGGACCTTTACATTTAACAATGGATAGGTATACTTGCAACGACGATAAATATTCACATAATATTTTGAAGTTCAAACTTTATCACTTGTAACCGATGGCTTTGGGTGGTTATAATATATGGAGTTTGACTAAAATAGTAAAAGTATTTAAACCATGACAATTACAAGGATCGACCTTGGTATAAGCTCTCACCATTAATAATTTGCAAACTCGACTTGTCAATAATAATAATAAACGCTATCATTATTTGGCAAGGATAGTTTGTGATTGTTTACCTGTTCTTAGCATAGTATAAGAATCTTGGTCACATTAGTGTCACCTAGGGTAAACTTCAAATTAAAAGTTCTAGGTAGAAAAATCTACCATAATAGTTAATATAAACATTAACTTGTTATAAGTGAGGCAACATGATAATAGTAAATTTACAATGGAATAAACCATGCTCAAGGTCGATAATCATTGGAATAACACTGATAATATATTCACCTATGACTTAGAATTATGAAAGTGATGATAGATAGTATTCCATCATGCAGTGATGCATTTAATTACAATAACCAAACTATTAATGTCAAAGATATTTCCGGTGAGTAAGATTCCTATAGAATGCAAGTAACAATCAGATTGGTACATTATAAAATAATATGGTAATGTAGGTTGTTACAATAGTACATGCAGCAAGGCGATAATGTAAGTACTGAAGTTTATAACCTAATAGTGAGCTTATTTACATACTAGCAACAGGTTGATAATTTCCATAACTAATAAGTTAGAGACAAAATAGAAACATGTACTCTATTGGAAATATTTACTATCAAGACTGATAGAAGTACTTTTGTGAAATAAAAGACAATTACTTTACCTTCTTAGAGCTTGCTTTTAAATAGTCAATTAGTTACTAGCATGTAACATGCAATAGATATACTTCTTGCTACTTTATGAATTAAACCCCTGCTTGATCGATCGTTACCTGTTAAACCTGTCAAAACCAACAGTCCATCTGCGTTAGCATAAATGCTCAGTAAGCCCATTTTTTCAAAGATAGATTTCACCTACTTGCCAAAAAGTAAACTTATTAGTAAAACTGAAAGAAAACTGTGTGCAGGTCAATCTCATATACATTATGAAAATGAAATCTGTATTAGTTAACCTAATATGAAAATGATTGATACTAAGTGTTAGACTGTTTCATTTTTCGCTAACCGCTAGCCATTAGTAAACTGCATATTCAGCATTTTATGTTATCTTAAAAAATTTTAATTTTTGTGAAAATTTGGGGTTTTGACATGTGGTATCATAGCACAAGGTTCAAACACTAGGCCTTGATGAAGCCCAACTTGCTTTTATGAAACAGTGAATTTAAATTAATTTGTTGATGTTATTTTCTTTTAATGTTATTCAACAGAGAAATTGTTTCTGAAGTTTAACAACAGGTATGGAAAGACTAGAGGAATATGCGGAAGAGGAATCTCCCTTTACTGAACAAGAAAACTTACAAAGAGACCCTATACAAGAGGTATTTGGTGATCAACGTAATTTTAATTCCACTAGTGATAGTAGTGATGATAACCATTATACTAAAAGGAGAAAATATAAACCTTATGAGGAAATTTCTGGGGAGTTTAAAAAGATTAAACCACCAACATTCAATGGAGAAACTGAGAACGGGGAGGAAGCGGAATCCTGGTTATCTGGGATGAAGAAGTACTTCCAGATTTATAACTATTCTAACCAATTAAAGGCTAGAATGGCTATCTACAATCTTTCAGGGAAAGCTGATATATGGTGGCAAGACTTAAAGAGAGTGAAGGGAATAAGAGAGAAGAATGTAAATTGGAGTACATTCAAGAAGTACTTTAAAAAGAAATTTCTATCTAAATAGTACTATGAGGAGAAAGAAAAAGAATTATATGAGCTTAAACTAGGTTCAATGACTATGAAAGATTTGAACAACAAGTTTTTAAGTCTCCTTAGGTATGTGACATACCTTGTAGATGAAAAACCAAAGGTACATCGATTAATCAACTATTTACCTTATCACATCAAGGATAGGATTGAGTATGACAATCCAAAAACTCTGGAAGAAGCTATGAGGAAAGCCAATTTTTGTTATGAACAAAATCGAAAGAAGGAGAACATGGCCAACTGGAAGGCCAAAAAGAATAACAATCATTAAGATCAAAGAAGAAAGAGTTTGTACCCAACCGGAATTCTAAAAATAATAAGGCCAGGAATTTTCCTAACAAGAATTTCCAAGGGAATAAGAATAATTCACCAAGAAATAAGAACAATTCAAAGGGTAAAGAGTCTGCTAATAATCATAGTAATTACACAAAGAACTTTGAACGCAAAGAACCCATAAAGTGTTGGGAGTGTAATGGCCCACATTATGCTTTAGTGTGTCCTAATCAAAAAAAGATTGTCAGTAATATCCATACCATACAGGAGGAGATGATTGT
This sequence comes from Pseudotsuga menziesii, assembly GCA_001517045.1. Lineage (NCBI taxonomy): Eukaryota > Viridiplantae > Streptophyta > Pinopsida > Pinales > Pinaceae > Pseudotsuga > Pseudotsuga menziesii. The sequence continues at coordinate 242,620 of LPNX010311830.1, read as the reverse complement.
TGGAGACTTAGCGAGGACTATGCCCAGGATCAATGCATCATTGAAGAATCGACATGCATACTATCAAACTTCCATGGTGGAAGTAGAAGGTACGATAAACCAAACCCCTATAGCTATTTTAATTGATCCAGGAGCTAGTCTCAGTTATATTTCACCTAAATTGGTAGAAAAATGTAAGCTGCCTGTTGAAAAATTTGAAAATTCTTGGTTGGTTCAGTTAGCCACTAGTGCAAAAAGGAAGGTAACTTGTTTTGTAAAGAAATGTGCAGTAGTTATGGATCAATTTGAAACTGTTGTAAAGCTTAATGTACTACCTCTTGGTTCTTACGACATACTAATCGGTATGGATTGGTTAGGGAAACATAGGGTGATCTTAAACTGTTATGATAAAACCTTTACGTGTATAAATAATGATGGAAAATCAATAAGTGTAAAGGGAATCCCTAGAAAAACAACCATAAGGCATATTTCTTCTCTGCAGCTTAAGAGAGTTGTTAGGAAGGGTTGTAAATCTTATGCAGTAACAATAACTGATGAGGAAAATCTAAATAAACAAACAAATTAAAATTGGAGGACATACCAGTTTTAAAAGAGTATGCTGATGTATTTATGGGAGAAATTTCAGGACTACCTCCAAAAAGGGAACTAGATTTTACCATTGAGTTGGTACCTGGTGCAGTACCCAGCTCAAAGGCCCCTTATCGAATGAACATACTTGAACTTAATGAACTAAAGTCACAATTAAAAGAACTGATTGACAAGAAGTATATTCGACCCATTGTGTCTCCCTGGGGGGCACCTGTCATGTTCGTTAAGAAAATGGACGAAACTATGCGACTTTGCATAGATTACCGTCAGTTGAATAAGATGACTATTAAAAATACATACCCATTGCCTCACATAGATGATCTGTTTAATCAACTACGTGGAGCCACGGTGTTTTCAAAAACTGATTTAAGGTCTGGATATCACCAAGTTAGGATTAAAGATGAAGACATCTTTAAAACAACTTTTAGGACTCGATATGGCCATTACGAGTTTGTCGTCATGCCATTCGAGCTTACTAATGTCCCAACTATTTTTATGTGTTTAATGAACAACGTTATGCATAAGTATCTAGATAAGTTTGTGGTCGTGTTTATCGACGACATATTAATCTATTCAAAAACTGAAGAAGAACATTAAGAACATTTAAAATCGTTTTGCAAGAGTTACGAGATCATAAACTCTTTGCAAAGTTTAGTAAATGCGATTTCTTTAAGGATAAAATTTAGTACTTAGGTCATGTGGTGACTAAGGAAGGGATTTCGGTGGATCCCGAAAAGATAAAGGCAATTGAAGATTGGCTGGTTCCTAAGGATGTAACTAATGTTCGATCCTTCATGGGAATTACCGGTTATTAACGTAGGTTCATTGAAGGTTTTTTTAGAATCGCAAATCCGATAACTTCTTTGCAGAAGAAAGGAAAGAAATTTGATTGGAACCAAAAATGCGAGGATAGCTTTAAAAAGTTAAAAACTTTATTAACCAGCGCACCTATTTTAAGAATAGCTGATCCAAATAAAGAATTTGTAGTGTGTACTGACGCCCGCAATGATGGTTTAGGCGGAGTATTAACTCGAGAAGGGCATGTTGTTGCTTATGAGTCTAGGAAATTAAAAATTCATCAAAAGAATTATGCAACTTATGATCTGGAATTAGCTGTTGTTATACATGCTCTAAAGATGTGGCGTCATCACCTAATTGGTAGAAAATTTATTCTAATGACCGATAATAAAGGACTAAAATATCTTTTAGATCAGCCTAATCTAAATGTTAGACAAGGTAGGTGGCTAGCTTTTCTAAGTGAGTATGATTTTGAAATTCAGCACATTAAAGGGAAAGAAAATAAAGTTGTTGATGCATTAAGTAGAAATGCAAGGCTGAACTTTACAGCAATTATCAACATGTATACAACAGATCTAGTTGAACAGCTTAAAGCAGGGGTAGAACAAGATGAAATTTACCAAAATTTACAAGCTAAAATGAAAGAAAATCAAACAGAAAGCTTGAGTAAAGGGTACAGTTTGAATGAAAAAGGACTTTTACTACACAAAGACAGAATATATGTACCTAATGTAGCTAAAGTTAAGTTATTAATTTTAGATGAAATCCATAAAACTCCATACTTAGGCCATCCAGGTTATCAGAAGACTATAACTATGTTAAGAAAAGAATATTTTTGGCCAAACATGAAGACTGAACTGGCAGAATATATCACTAGGTGTTTTGAATGTCAACAAGTGAAAACTGAACATCAACACCCAGGTGGACTACTTCAGCCGTTGCCCATTCCTAGCTAGAAATGGGAGATAATTAGTCTCGATTTTGTTACTGGACTGCCCAAAAATCAAAATTTAAATGATTCTATCATGGTAGTGGTCGATAAATTAAGTAAAGCAGCCCACTTTATACCTGTTAAAACTACATATAAAGTTGCAAACATAGCTGATATATTTTTAAAGCAAAATTTTTGATTACATGGTATACCGAAAGTTATAATCTCAGATAGAGACTCTAAATTTATAGGTAACTTTTGGAAATCTCTGTTTAAAGGATTAAACACTACACTAAATTTTAGTACTTCGTTCCATCCTCAAACAGATGGGCAGACTGAAAGAGTAAACCAAGTATTGGAATATTTACTAAGAATGTATGTGAAAGACCAGCCAGGTAAATGGGAGGATTATTTGCATCTGGTAGAATTTGCTTATAACAATAATTATCAAGCGTCAGCCAGATTTAGTCCTTTCAAAATCTTGTATGGAAGGAAATGTAATACTCCTATCTCTTGGAGTAATCCGGTGGATAGATTAGTATATGGGTCCTAAACTATTGAAGGAAATGGAAGAAATTGTAAATCAGGTACAAGGTATTCTAAAAATTGCGCAAGATCGACAGAAAAGTCAAGCAAACCTTAAAAGAACTCCAAAGGAGTTTTAGGTAGGTGAACATGTGTTTATCAAGGTGAGACCCAAAAAGAGCTCTCTGAGGTTGGGTAGTTGTGCCAAACTAGCACCTCGTTACGGTGGTCCATTTGAAATACTGTCCAGGATTGGACAAGTAGCTTGTCAATTAGCATTAGCTCCAAATTTAAGAGTTCATAATGTTTTTCACATTTCTGTATTAAAGAAATATGTTCATGATGCTACTCATGTTGTTAACTGGAATGATGTATAGGTGGAACCAGAAGGAGATTTTCTGGTGGAACCGAACTGTATCCTCGGGCAAAGGGAGATCACACTTTGGAACCGCACCATTGGTCAAGTGAAGGTGCAATGGAAGCACCTTAGTCCAGAGGAAGCCACCGAGGATTTGGAAAGTAATATGTAGGATGCATATCCAATTCTGTTCCAGGGGAATTCTGAGGACGAAGAATAAATAACATCGAGGATGATGTTATGCTTTAAGGGGGTGTGTATGTCACATACCCCAATTTTGCAAAAACAATTTTATATTATTTAATATTATTTGAAGACAATATGTTAAATTTTATGCTAAGTTGTAATTGATGACTCAGCAGGGTCAAGGATATTTAATGTAATTCTGAATATTTTATTTATAAATGAATAAAGGAGGAGTCAACGGCTTAGGAGAGATGTTAAAATAGTGTTTACTGGTCAAATTAGTGGAGGATACTGGGTGGAGAGCAAACTGACATGTGGCAGTATCCTCAAACCACTTCCAATTGTTGCAGGTGGCAACCTCCCTACATTTGGGGTCATGATTCCCCAAGAAAGTGGAATCGGAGAAAGTGGCTGAATTAATGAAAACTGACCCAAAAGACCTAGGCAATCTTTATAAAAAATTCCCATTGAAGAGAGCTAAGGCTGCTCATTCTAGAGAAGTGATCATTCATGTTGAATGAATGTACTTCATAGAAATTCAATGGAAGGGAAATTTCGAAAGTGTTTGAGGGGATAACTGTTGATTGATCTAGTGTAGCTTTTAAGCTGAAGATCATGCTGCTGAGAGCAGAGTATTTGGTGAGGTATTGAACTAGTCAGTTGACAAAGGGTTCTACTGTTTGCATTCTCCACCTAGTTCTCAGCCAAGAAGACCAGGAACAGGCTCGGGGGTCCCGAGGAAGCGTTGTTTGAGCGCTCTTCGGGAGATTGGTAGGGAGGAACGACCTCCTAAAGCTGTTGTTGTCTGTCCTCAACAGGTTCTAAGTTATTTTGTTTTACTATGTTAGTTAAAAAAATCTTAGTTAACTACTATGTGACTGTTAACAGTTCAGTCTGTGAAATGTTTGAGTCAGTATTTTTATCAGATATATTTATAGAAATGAAATGGATTTAGAAAATAATGGGTTAGAATGAAATTAAATTTCTAAACTGTGTTCTTCCACACCTGGAAACCAGGCCATACTGTAGCACAGGTAGAATTCTTTAAGTAGATAAGAGAATGAAATTAGAAGATAGGATTGTGTAACTATAGATAGTAGAATAATTTTATTTCAATGTTAAAATATTATGGAGAAAAAACAGTGTTATGATTTATTTCTATTTCTTTGTTTTCACTTAGTATAACTGAATGAAATGCAGTAGTAAAACTCCATTGGAGTTACAGTGATTACATGCAGTTAAGTATATAAATAAGCTACTAACCACATAGTTTATCTTCTAACAATATCAACTAAATCTAAGACTAATATTTAATATAAACTAGATAGGGTTATGTTAAAAGTTCTTAATTTATAAACAATAAACAGAGTGACCGAGTTTACTTTCTATCTTTTAGAGAACTCTAAATAAATTCTATGTGACAGTTTAATAAATAAAAGCAATGTAAATATAAACAATAACTAATATAAAAATAAATATTTACACATTTATAAATTATTTTACATTTACCAGACATGCTTATACCTGGGAAGGAAAAACTTCAGGATTGAAACCCTAAACAAATTATTTATCTATTATAAAGTAAATTATCTAAGTTGTAATCCATTTACATTGATAATTATATAAATAAACGTTACAAGAATATTATAGTGTCTACTATAGACTCTTTACAGTCTTTTCTAAAGACAAATGTCTTTTATAAACAAGCAAGATAAGTTTACAATTAACAAGTTAAAATACCACCACACATTTGTATTAGCCAAATCGAAGTAACAAGAAGCAAAACCTAAGTAATAATAAATTGAAGAACTTATTTAGACAAGGGTTTCATTTTCGGAAAACCCTAGCTTGTATATTCTGAACAAGTAAGTTAATACTATAAATTTCACATTACGACTGATCTATAGTCCTCGTATTAACAATAATTTCTTACAAAAGTTAGATTAAACAGTAATTATCTTCATTGACAGTGAAGAAAGAAAGACTCTAATTACATATAATCATAGATTACAAAATTACAAAAACCATTGCAAAAACGAGACAAAGCTCGAAGTTAAAAATCTTCTTAAAAACCAAATGTATTACATTGACAGGCCGTAAGGCTAAAAACAAAACCAACATACATCACACAGCTCAAGGTCGGTATAACCCAGCATCATAGCAAGGGTTTATAACATTAAATTGGAAAACAACTTATTAAAACCTCCTATTAAACAAAGAGACCGAGCAGGCTTCCAAACACTGAGTTCTCCTTCAATAACCCTCAATACAAGTAGGACGAAACCCATTTGAACTCAGGGATTACCGGTTAGAGCCACGAAGCCCCTGAAGACGATTGTCGTGTGTCTTTCACCGAAGCTTTGAACGACCACGGGTTCCTGTACGAGCATTGTTACCGAGCATTAGTGAGGGCTCAGTTCTATAATATTAAAAACCCTAATTGTATTCATAACTTGACAAACTTTACATAGTAAAAACCGAGATAATTTTTACCTGTAAATATAAAAGTTATCAAGCAACGAAGGGACTATCACCAGTTACGAAATGTAAACACAAGAATTTCCAAACCCTACGCCGACTGTGGAGCACCAACAGTGACAAAGAAGCTCTAGCTTCACAAAGTCGTGACAGGCCACGAGGAGAACAGGACTGAGCTATGGACAAGCCGAGAGCCAAACACAAAGACAAGAAAATACTCGTGTTGTATGGTTCACAACCACGAAGGTTTACAATCAAGACCGAGCTTAGGAAACTACAACAACTTTAAACGAAAGTTTTGGAGCAAGCAAGTAGAGGAACAACCCTCACGGTCGCCATGGAAACTATGCAGAGCAGCCCGCAGGCAAGCGAGAACTTCGGAGGCAAATGACAAAGCAAATATGGTTTGCAAGAATTTTATATCGCCAATACATGAACATGAGGTGACCACGTGCCCTCCAATACTTTTAACCATGCAAGGGTCGATTTCATAGTCCATATGCGGTTTCAAAGATCAAATTATTAAAACAATGATATAAACAAATCAAGCACAAGACCATGGAGTGTGTTTATTTATATTAATCACCAATGATAACACATGAACTATATCATTGGTATGATAGCTTCGAGATTCACGTGTTTGTTTAACAATAATTTCTTAACGTTGACCCTAGTGAAAGGTTGTTACTACTTTGTCTTATGAACATTCCCAATGTTAACCATGCATTAGGACCTTTACATTTTACAATGGATAGGTATACTTGCAACGACGATAAATATTCACATAATATTTTGAAGTTCAAACTTTATCACTTGTAACCGAAGGCTTTGGCTGGTTATAATATATGGAATTTGACTAAAATAGTAAAAGTATTTAAACCATGACAATTACATGGCTCGACCTTGGTATAAGCTCTCACCATTAATAGTTTGCAAAATCGACTTGTCGATAATAATAATAAACACTATCATTACTTGGCAAGGATAATTTGTGATTGTTTACCTGTTCTTAGCATAGTATAAGAATCTTGGTCACATTAGTGTTACCTAGGGTAAACTTCAGATTAAAAGTTCTAGATAGAAAAATCTACCATAATAGTTAATATAAACATTAACTTGTTATAAGTGAGGCAATATGATAATAGTAGAATTACAATGGAATAAACCATGCTCAAGGTCGATAATCATTGGAATAACACTGATAATATATTCACCTATGACTTAGACTTATGAAAGTGATGATAGATAGTATTCCATCATGCAGTGATGCATTTAATTACAATAACCAAACTATTAATGTCAAAGATATTTCCAGGCAGTAAGATTCCTATAGAATGCAAGTAACAATCAGATTGGTACAAATTATAAAATAATATGGTAATGTAGGTTGTTACAATAGTACATGCAGCAAGGCGATAATGTACGTACTAAAGTTTATAACCTGATAGTGAGCTTATTTACATACTAGCAACAGGTTGATAATTTCCATAACTAATTAGTTAGAGACAAAATAGAAACATGTACTCTATTGGAAATCTTTACTATCAAGACTGATAGAAGTACTTTTGTGAAATAAAAGACAATTACTTTACCTCCTTAGAGCTTGCTTTTAAATAGTCAGTTAGTTACTGGCATGTAACATCCAATAGATATACTTCTTGCTACTTTATGAATTAAACCCCTACTTGATCGATCGTTACCTGTTAAACCTGTCAGAACCAGCAGTCCATCTGTGTTAGCATAAATTCTAAGTAAGCCCAATTTTTCAAAGATAGATTTCACCTACTTGCCAAAAAGTAAACTTATTAGTAAAACTGAAAGAAAACTGTGTGCAGGTCAATCTCATATACCTTATGAAAATGAAAGCTCTATTAGTTAACCTAATATGAAAATGATTGATACTAAGTGTTAGACTATTTCATTTTCCGCTAACCGCTAGCCATTAGTAAACCACATATTCAGCATTTTATTTTATCTTAAAAAAAATTAATTTTTGTTAAAATTTGGGGTTTTGACAAGAAGCAGCTGATTTTCCACATAATTCTTGGAATTATGGCATTGCTCTCTCTGTATTATAGCATTCTTGGAATTATCTTAAAGTGGAAATTGAAGATGGTTGCATATCTTGAGAGCCATGATCTCCTTGATGTGTCCTTTGCAGTTGGTAAATAATATTATGAAGATGAAAATGATTGGATAGATTCCAATGAAAGAGCATATGCAATAATGTGTATGGTAATGACTCCTAATATGCATTATCTCTTGGAATTTGTTGAGTATCGATCTGAACTATGGAGAAATATAGATAGATCCTTTAGCATGCATAAAGAAGAAGATGATATCTAGAGTGAATCCAACACATCCTCATGTGTTCTCCCTTTAAAAGTCTTGGCCTCTATTCTCTCAAATGAAGTTGTTCAAGATGATGAAGAAGTAGAATCTTCAACTCAATCAATTCAAATTGTTGAAAGTATCCTTGCAGTGACTCCTTCTCTTGTTGCTCCAGTGACTCCTCAAATTCTCATATAGATGATCCATCATAAGACATTCAAATTGTCGTTGTTGAAGAAAAAATATCCTTCCATTCTATTCATTCATTCTCCAGTGATTCTTCTATTCTAAATTATGTGCAAATTTTTCCAGTGAAAACTAAAAGAGCTGAAGAGAAATTCAATTCCTCTCTCTCCAATCATGTTGTTGACATGCAGAAAAGTGATACTTACGAACATGATAGATTATGGTAAAATATCTGCAGACAGTGAACGGGTGACTAAACTTCTCTTGAACATGCGCATGGCATCACTTGGAAGTATTGACATGAGAATGATTCCAATCCCTTAATGCAACTAGCGGCGAGAGAATTATTGGACAACTCAAATGAGATAAGAATACTCATGGAATCAGTGGGACTCGAAGATAAACGAAATACCCAAATACTAAATGCATATGCAAATGAATGCCATGTTCAAGAGGAACTATGTACTATCATAAATACAATGAAACACAAACTCTTTCCTTAATTTCCCTGTCACGAAGGACGAGTACCTCTTTTCATTTTTACAAGTTCAAAGAGGGTAACAAACACTTGTTATAGCTCATCAAGCGATTAGTCCATTCTCATATGTTTTTTGAACCTGAGAAAGGAGGGGTTCATTCCCAGAAAGGGTCCGTCATCGTTTGATTTTATGAGTCCGATGAAAGTAAACTCATTCATCGTTTCATTTTTAAAGAGTCTGAAATGACTAAAAAGACTCCAGAATGGACTTTTTCATAAATTTAGTCCCCGAGGCCTGAAAAAGTATAAACTAATGCCCAAGAGAACTCTTCCAGTCATGATTGGCTGGAGTATACATTTTTCGTTAGTAGTGCCCCTAGTTTGAAAAAGGGGTAAACTATCATTAGGAATATGACTCTTTAGGTCCTTTTGCAAGTGTGAAGAAGACAAGTTCACTGGGCAATCTTTTCACATTTTAAGAGTCCGAAAAGAGATTAAAGAGGAATCTATTAGGGTTCATTTTTCATAATCCAATTTTAACGAGTTTGAAAAATAGTAAAAGTACACTCGATAACTCTTCACTAATTTTTTAACGAGCACGCCGAAGGTATAAAAGGTGCTTGAAACCTTTTTCATGTTTGAATCTAAAACACGAAAAAGTGATAAAGTAAGATCAAACCACTTTTCATGTTTTAACCAGAGCACAAAAAATGAAAAGGAGGATCAACGCCATCTTACTGTTTTTAACGAGCTTGAAGATCAGTTGAAAGAATTCTCAGGTATCTGCTTCATTTTTTAACGTGCTTGGAATAGAGAAAAAACTATGCTCAAAAGGTCATTTCATGGTTTAACGAGCTCGAAACTGAGAAAGTATGCTCAAAATGACTCCCATTGATGGGTGATTTCCCAACATGATATCCAGTGGTTGGTACTTGTCCCCAATTATAACTGTCAAGTAGCTTAATTCCAATATAGAGAGGTAGGGTACATGCCCCCCATGCTTCATTTCCTCTACTTTAGAAGCAAATGAAATGGAGGTCCAAAATTGAGTCTTGACACAATGGAAGGATCCGTTTCATTTTTTAACGAGCTTGACACGAAAAAGGAACTCTACTCGAGGTCAATTTTTTTTTTAATGAGCTTGAAACCAAGAATAAACATTGCTCAAGGTGACTTGTTTCATTTTTACACAAGCAAAACAAAATAACTATGCTTGAGGGGACCTATTTCATTTTTACAAAAGCTTGAAACAGAGAATAACTATGCTTGAGGTCATCTATTTCATTTTTTAGTGAGATTGACATAGAATCAAAACTATGCTCACAGGAATCTGTTTCATTTTTAACGAGCTTGACATAGAATGGGAACTATGCTCACATACATCTATTCCATTTCTTAATGATCTTGACACATAATAGGAACTATGCTCACTAATGTCCGTTTCATTTTTTAATGAGCTTGACACTGAATGGGAACTAAGCTCACCAAGAATTTCTTAGCCAACATGATGTCCAGAGGTTGGAGGGTTTTCCCTAACAGGAGACATGCCCCCACGGCTTCCTCATGAGGATAAGAAGCTATGGTCTTCGAACGACTAAACTTCGTCATGATGTTTAGAGGTAAGAGATGCGACAGGTGAAGGGGAAGGAGCCACAAGAACATGTGGGAGATTCGGGGAAGTTTGATGACTAGGAGTCATGCAATGATCATGTTTAAAAAAGGAAAGTTGATTAATGATCACAATTTTCCCTTCATGGGGAAAATACATCACTCGAATGAGTGTGGACACTACAGCTTTCATGGTGTAAACATAATCTCGCCCAAGAAACATATTAAAATCTAAGGGACCTTGGACTACCATAACATCGATGCAAACAATTTTCCCTCGTAAAGTGATGGGAAAATGAGGAAGAATCCCTAAAAGCGTAGTAGGTCTTCGATTAAAATCCAGTATCTCATCGGTGGCTGGCACAAGCAGAGGAGAACCTATGGCTTGCTAAGCAGTTGAGGATAGAATGATAAAAAATGCGCCTTTGTCCACAATAGTGCGAAGAATACTCTTAGCAGTAACTCACACAAATATATGGAAATGAACACTTAAATGAATATGATGTTATGTTAGATTACTCCAGTCGAAGGAAATAACCTCATTACTTGGAGAGGTTTCTGTCGAAAGAGACAAATTTTCCTCTTGCGTAGAATAATCGGAACTAACTACAAAAACTTCAGCAAGTTTCAGTTCACTCTCAACTGGAAGAGAGGGACAAGATGAAGACTGTGTTGAAGAGACTACTTCATTCTCAACACTCTCTGATGAAAGAGTGGGATCGAGTGGAAATGAAATCGACTCGACCACTTTAACTTCACTCTCCAAAGGAAGAGTGGCACAGACTAATTATTCTTCACCCTCTAAAGAAAGAGTGGGATCGACCGAGGATGGAACTGGATCGACCATTTAGTCAACCAATGGGATGTCAAGGGACAAGTTATGATAACCTATTGGAAGCCATTGCTGAGTAACAATATTATCTTCCAACAATTGAGAAGCTTCATTCATGTGAGGACAAAGGTAAGTAAGGTGCATGTCCTTACACAGCAAGCAAGGATGTTTGACCTTTCCTTTCTGACTCTTAACCATAGATTCACTCATTGATGGGGTGTCATCAACATGACGACTAGAGATTGATGACACAGGGCATTGGGAAGCCTTGAACCATACTTCTAAAACCCAGGATAGACCATGACAATATTTCAGAAGGCGGTCAGCCTCGCAAAGTCTACAAGGGAACTTAGGCTTACGAGATGTTCTTGTGGGAAATTCAGCACTCTCAGCACTATGACCAGTGGCTGGCGGGTTTCCAACATGATGATCACTCGAGCTATGACCTTCTGCTTAGAGTTCTTCTTCTTCTTATCCTTTCTTTTTGTCTTCTTCTTACCCTCTGGTTTACTAAAATCGGAGTTTTCAACAGGTGACGAGGAAGAAAGGGAAGTCGATTTGACATTTGAGGAAGAAGGAGAAGGGTTAACATGAGGTCGATGCTCATTCGGTAAAGGACAGTGATCCGACACAAAAGGTACATTTGGTATAATAGGATTGTAGAATAACCACATAGGAAATCCTATAGTCAATCCGTGAAGACTCAAAGTGGCAATGAAGTGAGGACCAACAACACCACAAGGGGGGGAAACAAATGACATACCATGAAAAGGGGTCTCTTGACTGGTGGTACTAGGAGAGTCTCCCATATTTGAACTCTCTAAGAATCTCTGAAGTACCACACAAATCAAACACTACTCAAGTCTAAAAGCAACAAACAAACTGTGTGAATAGGAGTGGATCAAAAGTCAGGATCCTCACGGGATTATCAAGACTTCACAACTCACTATATACCACAAGGTCCAACAATAAAATATGACAAGGAGGATTGGGACTATACCCTTTCCTGAATACCTAACTACATGGATGGCACATGTGTAGTAATCTCCTTGAGTGTTGTTCTCGGTGTATTGCGATGCCAAGATAGCCAAAAGGTTAACTAAGTTGGTCACATGAATCCTAAGAGGGTCTCCCAATATACACTAAGTACGGGGGATCTCAACTCCATAGTGGTGCTATCTAATGCACAACCACTCGACAGGAGCCTTTCAATATACTATCGAGTACATGAAGTACTTTTCTATATACCCAAAGGTATGTGAAAATCCATTCGATATACCGGTTGGTACGAGGAAGAACTACAAGCCCTTGGGATGCAGTGCATACAAACAATGATAGCTTCCATGCTTAAAGACATCGAAACATGTCTCTAAGTTACACACAATTACTAAATGATTTTAATCCTAAGCTAGTGCTAATTTTATGTTATGCGGTTAAGTGGAAGCATGAGGTGTAGACAGGAAATGTAAAAAGAATGCAAATCCTAGCTACATGACGATGCACATTTCTCTTTCGATGAACACTACCTAAGGTAGGGAAAGATATTTTCTGTTAAAGAAGACAAAAACCAGAGATATAAGAAAACCAAGTTCTAGTCAAAGCCAACTATGAAGCTTTAACTACCAACATCAATCACAATTCTTGAAAAGACCCATGAATCATCATGCGAGCTATAGGGGGGTCCGAGGGGATCGTTTTTTTTCATCTCTTTTTATTGAGTTTTCCTTTCAAACTAACATGAATCTGAACAGTAAGGAAAAGAAAAATTCCTTCCTAGAGTGCAACAATTCTAACTTCTGCAATAATAGTCCGAAAAGCACAAATGAATCAAATATGCAAAAAATCTCAACAATGTATAAAACAAAGTAGGGAAGCACTTTGATTTTTCAAATGCATGTATCAAAATGAAACTTGATAACTAATTTTTTTTATCTACAAACAGAAAATGAGAGAATACCTACATCACTCCATTTATTTAGAAATCAAAAGAAATATGACAAGCATCCAAACAACTCCAAAACAATTCAAGAATTTCTCTAAATCTACCAAAGTGCAACCAAAACTCCATGATTGAGGGTGGAGGAAGGGTTTGGAGATTAGATCTAAGAATATGAATAGACCTTAAAAGATATGGTAATGTGATTAGGGATGGAAAAATTGAACCAATAGGTGGGGGATTGAAATTTCCCTTCACAACCAAGTCACACACTTAACTAGAAAAACATCCCAAACTCAACAATACCACTCCAAATAGAGGTAATGTTGGACCTAGGGGCCTTATGACTATCATATGCATCCTGCAAACCACAATCCATCAACCCAAAACCCAAAACTGAAAGAAAATTGAGCTGATATCTGAGTTTTGAAGGGTTGTCGCACCTTCCTACACTACACCAGAGTACCAGAGAGGGGTTGACGGACTTAGTACACTGTGAAAGAGTGTGAATGGTGCACTTACAAGACTAGGAAAGAGTGCTAGTGGCGCACTTACAACACTGGGAAAGAGTGCCAGTGGCGCACTTACAACACTGGGAAAGAGTGTCAGTGGCGCACTCACAACACTGGGAAAGAGTGCTATTGGTGCACTTACAACACTTGGAAAGAGTGCCAGTGGTGCTCTGTCACTCAAGGGAAAGGGCGCCAGCAATACAGTGGTGCTTTGTATGCACTAGTACTACCCAAGTGTGCCAGATGGCTAGAGAGGCTAGATCTCCTAAGGGAAAAGGGATAGAGGTGTAGTGCTAAACCCAAAAAGAGTCAAGGAGGTCCCAAAAACTCTTCTAAGATTAAAAAATACAAAAGGGAGGGTCTCTAGAGGCTAGGAAAAGGATTGATTAAGAGACATGAAATCAAATACAAAATCAAATCAAATCTATGTTATCGCCAGTATGGTCGCCAAATTTGTTAGTGGATAAATCTACTCAAGCAGACTCAAGCCAGATATCCCTAGTCCAAGTGGATCTAGAACAAATCAAGTACATAATACAACCTACTTTCCTAAATCAATCAAGAGATAGGATGAAGAGATGAGTACCTTTCATTAGATCTATAAGTCTTCTCCTCCTTGTTGCTACAAAGCTCCACGCCTTCAGATCTCCAGCTGCAAAACCTCATCAAAGAGACAGAACAAACAAAGAGTGAAAGCATACATAGATATAAGTTGATATAAGCTAACAGTTAAGGAAGAAATTTCTAAATATCATTAACACAATAACATTTATGGAAAGATATTTGTATTATTGTAATCAAGGAGATAGGTAGAATTACATAAGGAAAGAACATCACAACCTAAGGCTTAACATTGCAGTATTCCATCTAACAATCCAAGCCCAGGCTTCAAAGGATGATATTAGCCTCCTAAAGGATGAGATCTTGCCTCCCAAAGTATGATAGGGATCACCTAGAAATTCCACCAGCATAAGAGTACCATAGTCCTTCCTCCTTTCACAATGGAGAGAGGGTTCAATTAATAAGGCTAAAGGGATAAAGTAGGTTGGGTATTAAGAAGAGGGGTCTAAGTGATCTTCCCCATAGGTTAGGGAACTAAATGCCACCTCGCCTAAAAGGTAGTGATGATCCTCCACCTCATCCACCTTCTAGAAGGGCCTTGAAGCTTCTATTTTTTCCCTCTAAACATCACAGGCGCACCTAGATGTAGGAGACGAAGCGTCAGTGCACCTTGCATGAGGGGAAAGAGTGCCACCAGCGCACCTTGAATGAGGGGAAAGAGTGCCACCGGCGCACCTTGCATGAAGGGAAATAGTTCAGGTGCACCTTTCCTTAGGAGAAAAAGCGCCAACCCTCTTAGAGGGGGAAAAAGAGCTAGGGACAACTTCAAACTCAATTAACTTTAGCTAGGGAAACTTTAGGGATTAGGCATAAGGTTGAAACATGGTTCATGACAAGATTTCGGTGTAACACTTAACAAGATTTCGGTGTAACACTTGTCCAATTTGTGTGAAATTTCGGTCATGAATCCGTTGTTTAGTTTACATTGATTTGATAATCCCATTGCATACTTCTTTTTATATAGCTCTCATTTTTGGCTTGTAGATCTATGGTTCATGAAATTTAACAAGGATTAGGATCATTGCAGAGGAATGCCGCAATAATAAGTCTGACCTATTTTGTTTCTTTATGGATTTTAGAATTTTTTTTGATACAGTGCCTAGAAATAACTTGTGGAATAGGCCAGAGGAGGTTAAGGTTCCTTTTGAGTTGAGAGCTGTCGTGATAAGGTTATACGAAAAGGTCATTGCCAAGTTTAAGAATAATGAAGGGTGGAGAACAAATATAAATTGTAATATTGGAGTTCAACAAGGCCACCCCCTTTCCCCTACCTTTTTTGGCATTTACATTGATAAGTTAGAAAAGTGTTTAGAAGAAACAGGTTCCACCCATACAATCTTAGCTGGGACAGTTATCATCCTCCTACTTTATGCTAATGTTATTGTTCTTGTGGAAAGGCATCCTGCTGATCTTGATAAGCAATTAAGAATTTTTAAATATTTTTTCTCTAACATCGGTATGACTATTAACTTCGATAAGACAAAAATCATGATTATAAAATCTGAGAAAGACACCTATGCAAATTTTATGTATGATAATAGAAATCTAGAGGAAGTGTCTTCTTACAAGTTTCCGGAATTGATATTCATCACAAGATCAATTGGAACTATAGCATTGAGAAAAGAATTAATGGAGGGTGGAAAGCTTATTTTCGTCTTGAAAATAATTGTAAATCAGTCAATTTGGTCATGTGGGATAAAAAGAAGTTCATCTTTGAAACTCTTGTCATCCTTGTTATCTTGTATGGTTGTGAATTATGGGGGTGCAACATGTCTAGAGAATCTTGGAGGAAGATTGAGAAAATCCAGAAGCGATTTATAACTTATAACCTCAAAATTAAAAGCAATACGTCGTATCCTATTCTCCTCATAGAAGTGGGCCTTTCTCCCATCGAGAGCATGGCTATGAATAGGTACCTTATGTACAAGCATAATATAAATAACATGGGAAACGAGAGACTTCCTGAAGTTGCTTTAAACTCAAGTTAAAACCAACTACGCCTCAAGCGGTGTTGGTGTAAAGATGCCATGGCTTGGTTAAACCATTGGGGCATTGATGAAAACGACATTTTGTAGAACATTGATAATGTCAAAAATATTATTACTTCTAAGTTTAAAATATATTATGTTGTGAGGAAAATTTAGCATTTAATAGAAAATTAATATACTATAAGGAGGTCATTAATGCTAACTGGAAGATCAGAAGTACCTCTTGGTAGTAACTAGCTCACGAAATAAAATTAATACGTCAAAGTTTAGAATGAACTCTCATAATCTCCATAGTGAAACAAAGCGTTGGTCTATTCCTAAAACTCCATGGGCGGAAAGGGTTTGCCATCTGTGTGAATCTATGAGCATTGAGGATGGAAATCACTTTCTCTTAGAGTGCCTTGTTTACACCCACGTTAGATTCGAGTTTCATAGTATTTTCTATGCCATAGAATTTATAAGATTAATGCATAAGTTGGGGGAGAAATAAAAGCTTTGATTTCATTATAAAAAGCATGTTGTTTCTTCAACTTTAATATGTCTAGTTGAGATTTTTAGTGTTTTTATGTGAAAAGGAATCCCAATGTAAATATTTTTGTGATCTTAACCGTTGAGGGGTTGTGATCTTAACCGATGAATGTATAAAATTTTAAAGGTAAAGGAGCATGGATAGTTCTTATAATGTTTTTTCTCATTCATACTCAATTGTTTGATAGCCTAACCTAACAGTTTGATAGCCTAACAGTATAACAATGGAAGGTAAGATTATGTTTGGTTTCATCTACCAGGGTGAAAGCTGAGTGTCTTTTCGTCAGAGGTACGTTTTGTTTAGTTGTATTTAAATTTTCCTTGGCATGTTCTCCATGTTGAGAACAGCTTTAGGGGTTCAAAACTGGTTGCAAGGATGCTATGTGTTGAAGAACCATCAAACTCCATTTAATAAAATATCTTGCATTCTTTCCTAAGATTTTGAGTCATTACTGTAAATTGTTTTTGAGTCATTACTGTAAATTGTTTTTTAATTGTTTCCATTTCTCTATTTTGTTTGTTAAAAAATATGTACATTTTTGCAATACTTTCCATTTATTAACCAATTAACATTATGAATTTTCTAAGCAACAAGGCTAGTCCTGTTTATTACAACCACATAACATTGACTAATAAACTAAGATGCTTTCATTTCGTTAATATACACATGCAACAATTTCACATTAATAGTCAATTTATCATCATGCCTTGCATCACAATCTGCAATCTACGTTGCATATAAGGTAAACATTTAACAAACATATTCTAGTGCTCATTTAACAGAGTAATTCCGCACATAAGATTGAGTTGAGTAATCTAACAAGCATATAATTTTTATTCAGTTTGCTTACAATCAATTTTTGTTTAACCATTAATGCTTTCAATGTTATTAGGTCACTTAGTAGTTGATTTGTGCTACATTGTTAACAACATAGTTTCATGCAATGTGTTCATGTATATATGTTATTAAGTTTAGTGTTTGTATGTTTAATTTGTATAGGGAAATTTAAAACAATGCATGGGTTTCCAATCTCCATCTCCCCTTAACCAGCTCTTTAAGGATGTTTCCTCACTTACTTGAATCATTCCGAGCATCAACACACTCCTAAAAACTTAGGAACTTATTGTTAAAATCTATGGAGAAGGTTTTGACCACTTCTTTGTGATGAAAGAAAAAGACTACTCTTTGACACTTAGGACTTTATAGAAACCTATGTTCCCACTCATAGTATCATAGTCTTTCATTTGTGGATTCTACCTAGTTAGTGTTAGAAACTTGCTTTTATTTATTTACATAATTTAAAAATATTTTAAAAATCATTCTTTATTAAGTTATGATCACAAAAATTATAAAATTTTTAAAAATTATAATTTTAATGTTTAAAATAAAATTTATATTATAATCAAATTTGTATATCACAGCTCGAAGTGGCATGCGCATCTATGCCATAGAATTTAGAGCATTAATGCATGACTTGGGAGAGAAATAAAAGCTTTGATTCCATTATAAAAAGCATGATCCTTGGAATGAGTATATACTATATAGTGCTTCTTCAACTTTAATGTGTCTTCTTGAGATTTGTAGAGTTCTTATGTGAAAAGGAATCCCAATGTAAATATTTGTGTGATCTTAACCGTTGAGAGGTTGACTTTTCTTTTTCATTTTTCAAAATTTCAATGATGATTGTATAAATAACGAAGCCTCAAAAGTTGTGATTATCCCTATCAATGGATTGGTGCATGTTGTGATTATCCCTATCAAAAGTTGTGTATAGAATTGAGGATTAATGGATTGGTGCATGTGCACCGTGGACACTGAAATAAATATAAGCTTCCATTGTCTTAGTTACGATGGCCATACTTCTATGATGTTATCAAAATTATATATCTTTTTATCACATCAGTAATTCATGATAGCTCTTTTATTTTTGGAAAGTGGGTCTTTTCCTTATTGAGAGTCTAGATATGACTAGGCTCTTGTTGTACAAGCACAAAATCAATAACATGGGAGACCATAGACTTCTTAAGCTAGCTTTTAATTCCAGCCAAAACCACCTAAGGCTCAAGCGAGGTTGGTAGATACCAGGGCCTGGTTAAACCACTGGGAGATTGACGAAAATATTGCATTGCAAAATATTAATAACATCAAAATATTGTTACTTCTAAGTTTAAAGAGAAACTATGACGTGAGAAAGATTTATAGGCTAAAAGAAAATTAAGATATTATAAGGAGGTCATCAACCCTACTCTAGAAGATCAAAAGTATATCTTTGTTTTAACTAGTTCAAAGAAAAAAACCACTATAGGCAAGATAAGAACGAACTCTCATGAGCTCCATAGTGAAACAGGTCATTGGACTATTCCTAAAACACCATGGGTGGAAAGGATCTGTCGTCTCTATGAGAATAGGAACATTGAAGATGAAAATCACTGTCTCTTAGAGTGCCCTGCGTACACCCACATTAGATCTCAGTTTCATAATCTTTGTTGCAATATCGACCTTCCTAGCCTTTTAACTTGTCAAAATTATAGTGAGCTCAGGACGCTTCTCACCAAGCTCTTTGAGCATAGGAATACAATTTTAAAACAAACTAATTAGTTGGTTTCTTTAGGTTCGATAGACAAAAGGCTAGTCTCAGTGGACATTAACCATCATCATCATCATCATCATATTTTTGCTAAATTATTTTTAGTTTTTGTTGAATACATAGCGTGGAACTCTCATGATAGGATGTTGTAAGTGTATTTAATGTAGTTTTTATTTTTATTTTGTTAAGAAATGCTCGTCACTTGGGGTCACTGTGTTTTCACTATTGGCTAAGAGGACGCAATCCAGGGGCATCTAAGTCGTCAAAATGACTCAGGGATCACACCCAGTCTAGGCCACACCAACCCTTAACATGGATGGATTTTGGGGTGTCTCCTTCCAACTAGCTCACCCCTAAGGAGTTTCAACTTGAGTTGCGTTTCTAACTATACCCACTCCTTAATCAAATGTGCTAGCAAGATTTGACTCATTTAATGTAATTTATAAATATTTCTAAAAATCATTGGAATCAAATTTGAATATACGATAACTCAAAGTTAAACAAAAAATTAAAAAAATGTTTATGTGAAAAAAGTAAATAATGAAATTGAATATTGAAAATATTTTTAATTGTAAAAAAAAATTCAATCAAGTTTGTTAATAAAAATAAATGAATAATTATGGCATTTTCATGTCTTAATTAACATAAAGAAGAAAACCAGCATTGTTAAAATAAGAACAAATTCTCACCAACTCCATTATGAAATAAGGCATTGGACACTTCCTAAAATGTTATAGGATGAAAGAACTTGTCATCTTTGTGATGCCAAGAGCGTTGAAGATGAAAACTACTTTCTCATAGAATGCCATGCATACACCCACATTAAAGCACAATTTCAAAATATGTGTTACAATACTGACCTTCATAACCTTTCAACCCCTCATAACTACCGTGATCTATGGTTGTTTTATAAACCAAAGATGGTCTTAGTTGATGTTAATAATCACCATCATCATTGATGTTAGGATCCATAACACTTCAATAATTAATAAAAAACATAGTTTTGCATGAATGCATCGAAAGCATTTCAATATATTAATGGAGTAGTCTATTTATTCTAAGTTTTGGAGTGGATTTTCATCAAAATCCAGTGATTTTTTTTCGTAAAATCCAAGTTTAAAAGTATTCAAATTGTGTTTTTGAATCCATAAATAGATTTGGCACCCTCAAATACCCATATGGCACCAATTTCCATAGCTAATATATTTGATTCTAAGATTTTTTTGTAGATTTCCAACCGGACTCCAAATAAAACAAGAAGGAAAATATATTTAGAAAATGTTGAAAATGTAGAGTATTTAGACTACACCTACATCAATACATAAGTGATAATAATAATCTAATTTGAACTTACACCTTTAGATAAATGCAATATTGATGTATGAGACTTATTGTTTGTGGGAAGGGGCTCCCTTTGTGTAGTGATTTTTTTTCTTAGATTATGGAAGTGTAAATATTACCCTACCCAATTTAGATTCCAACATGTGACCTCCAAGGAAGAAACATGTATACCTAACATGAAGAATGGGGTTATTACCTCGAAATCCAAGATACTAGATGCAACTTTTGGAAGAAATGATTGATTCAATGTGATTCATTTCACTTGTTTCAATCCCACTTCTTCTTCTGAGCATTACTTAATGAAATGAGTGTTAAATGAACTATTGAATATCACATAAAATTAATCATCAATAAATAATTTTTATGAAAGATGGGTAAAAATGAATGACTTTGAATACACAATTAATCTTGAAAAATAATACTTCAATATTTTCACATGGTATTATAGCCATGGTTGGGTAATCAAATTTTATTTTTGAAATATTGAAAATCAAATTTGAACTAATTACAATAAACTTGTTTTTTTCCTTGAAAAAACCCACAGAATATCAATTAAAATATACCACATTTTTTTAGAGATTTGTTGATCTTACACTGAAATATAAGCTTCCATTTTCATTGTCTTAGTTATGATTGCAATACTTTTATTACACCCAAAAAGTCATGACGGCTTTAATTTACTTGAGATTGGGATTCGTTTTATTATATGTTTTCTAAACAATTTTTTGATTCAATACATAACGTGGAACCGTGAGGGTCAATCTTCATGAAAGGGTATTCCAATTGCATTTAATGTAATTTATGAATCTTGTGTAAAAGATATTGAAAAACAAATTTGAATATATGATAATGATTAAAGTTAAAAACTTTAATAATATTGTTTGTGTAAAATAAAATTGAATATTGAAAATATGTTTAATCGTAAAAGTAATTTATTTAAATAATGTATATTTTTTTTAATAACATAAATAAGAAAAACAATATCGTTAAAATAAGAATAAACTTTTATGAATTTTATCGTGAAATAAGGCGTTGGACAATTTCCAAAATATTGTGGGATGAAAGAATTTGTCATCTTTGTGATACCAAGAGGATTGAAGATAAAAGTTGTTTTCTCATAGAATGTCATGCATACACACACATTAAAGCACAATTTCAAAATATTTGCTACAATATTGGTTTTCATAACAATTTAACTTGTCATGACTATGGTGATCTAGGGTTGCTTTTCTTAAAGTTCTTTTAACACAGATAAAATTATAAAGAAAACCAAGTGATTCCTTTCCTTTTTGAGGTGTGATAGGATTTGGTTTCTTTTAAGAGAGTTGTCTCTGTCCATTTTAAATAATTGTACAACTAGTAGCATATGCATGGTTGCAAGTATCATGTCCGTGGTTGCAATTAGGAATTTCGTAGGCTTATGTTTTCAAAACAATAATGTAGTGAAGAGCAATTTTGGAGTGTAAATTTACATGTAAACATGGTGTTTCCCATCAGCAAGCAAGTACGTAATTCAATGGTAAAGCAAACCATTAGATAAGGGAGGGCTTGGTTGAATTTATGGGTATGTCTAAGAAATATGATTTGGCTTGGTTGAATTTATGTGTTGTCTAAGAAATATGATTTGTTTTAAAAACATTGACAACTATTAGTCATAAATTTACACATAAAATATAGTTTTAAAAACTTTATTTGTTTTACAGTTGCAACATAAAACTTCTCCTCATAATATATTCATAAAATTGTGCCTACTATTTTCACATAAAACTTTAAGATCCTCTTTCTCCCCTTTCTCCTTCACTTTACTCTTAAGATCCTCTTGTCTAACATCATGCTGTGTAATATGTGAATTTATGCCATCAATTACCCCCCTCATTCCATCCATCTTAGAGTTCAAACAACACATTGTCCTCTTTATTTCACAAATCATGTCACCCATACCATCTCCCCCAACTACTCCCCAGTTCGAGGGGCTGTCCATTTAAGCATACAATAAATTCCTTGAAATATGGTGGTTCCCCACACAAGCAACGATTTTCTCACCCACTTCACACCACACACAAAAAACAAGCTACAACAAATGAGATTCCATACTTTCCACCTCGCAATCGACCCTATGAGCTAAAACTTTACTCTTGTTCCAACCAAATGAAATGTAGAGAAGACAACTATCCTTACCTCTTTGCACTACCCAGGAAGTTGGATAAGTGCCACCAATTTCAAAACCTGAATCATCCAAGCAACCCTACATCCCAAGCCTTATTGCACCCCTAGTATCGTTCACCAGAGTTATGCCACCAACGCCAAAGAAACGTAGGAGGGATAGAAGAACACGGAGGAGTGTTATGGATCCCTCACCATAAATTTCAAGTGAGCCCTTGCATAGAGAAGGTACCACTAGATGTAAGTCATCTCATCGGTTTCAAAGCTCATTGAATTGGAAATCAAATATTGAAATCTAAAACCAACCATATAATCAAGTTCAGGGTAGCCATCTATGTTTAAGAAAACCCCCATTTTGAACAAAAACCCTCTTATCCAATGTGATCACCTCATTGGTTATCTTATATATAGTAATGTTGTTATACCTTCAAAGATACAAGATATTTACTTATTTTACCCAATTAAGATGATAAATTCTATAGTTAAAAGTAATAATTTTAAGCATGTTCCTTCGAGTTATCAACACTAATTATGAAAACTTTTTCTTATTTGTATTTCTTCATTGTCATCAACACTAATTATAAAAGCATTTTCCTATTTTTATTCTTTCATTTTTATTAACACTAATTATGAAAGCATTTTCCTATATGTATTAATGACTAAGAGAAATCTTGGATTCAAATTATTTTGATATCCTTTCATTGTTATCAACATTAATTATGAAAACATTTTCCTATCTATATTAATGAGTAAGAGATATTTGGGATTCAAACAATTTTGATGAGTCACGGATATTTGGGATTCGAATTGATAATAAAGCCTTGTACTTGTTCATGATTAAGATTGATTTTATATGCTTTCTTGGTTATGATTAGTTATTTTTATATTATTGTAGATTTTTATTTTTAAATTAACATTTAAGTTTTTAATCTTTGAATTTGATGTTGATTATAACTATAATTTTATATATGTAATTTTAAGCAAAAAGTCATTCTATACTAGCTCATTTGGTTAAGGTGTGGGTTTGGTTTGGAAGGTGACCTGGGTTCAATTCTCTTTAGGGGTGAGTTAGTTGGGAGGAGACACCAAAAAATCCATCTATGTTAAAGGTGCGTGTGACCCAAGTCAAATACTATCATTCAGTGACTTTGACCACTTAAATGCCCTTGGGTTCTCATTCTTAATTAATGGTTCATTGCTACTGGCCTCAATCAAACAAACAAACAAACAATTAAGTAAAAAAAATAAATGGTTGAAAAATATATCATTATGGTTTCAACTAAGTTATAAGAAAATTTGTTTAAATACAAATGACATGTTTGAAAAAAACTTTGTAAATTTTAACCTTTTTTTAATTCAATATAAATATCAAAGTTTTTTTCCATGAAAAAAAAAAAATTTTGAAAAATATTATAATTATAATTAACAAAATATAATATTTTGTTAATTATAATTTAAAAATATATATATACTAATTTAAAAATAATAAATATAAAAAAAAATTCTAAAAAATACATATAGAAGAATCCAAATCCCTATCTCAAATACCTTAAACACTACCCTTTCCCTAACAATGCAACCCCTCTTCCCATCTCACCTCTGTGATGGTGATATAGACTTGGTGATATAGACTTAGTGTTTCTCTTTTAGGTGGTAATTCTAGTTGGCAACCGTTCAAAAGGTTTGAAAAGTATGATCAATTTGAAAAGTATCATAAATATAACAATTTGATTTGAAAGGGATACATGTTTTTGTTTAATTTAATAAACAAAGAATTAATAAAGCATGCACTACATCTTTAACTTTTTGCACATCGAGACACGTACTGTAAACGAATCTCACTTCAATTTCACTCATATGATGTAAATAGATAAAGTACATTGCCCTTTTTTAAATTTTACAAATGTACAAGCATTGTTGGTATGAATGTAAATAGATAAAGAATATTAAAATGTCATTTCTCTTTGAAAATGTGCAAAAGTTAAGAAAAATAATTTTATTAAAATGTCATTTCTATTTGAAAATGTGCTTAAGTTAAGAAAAATATTTTTTAGGTGGTGTCTTAAGGGGATGAGGGTACGTGGTGTTCGCTTTTCATGGAAGGAGGGATAATGCATGGAGAACCAATGTTCGTTGGATGAGGCGGTTTTGGAAAGTTGGATCCAGGATTTTGGCTTGACAAGAGCCAGGCATGGATTATATCAGAAGATTGTCACTCTTTATTGGGTCATTAAAGGTTTAATGAGTTGAATTATGTTTGAAAGAAAGGAGAACGAGGGAGGTGATGATATTTTTATGGCCTTCAGGAAGAAGTTGTATGCAAATACTTGCCTTCTGTATATGAAAGTTTATGCCATAGGGAAAGAGCTGGGGGTTCCTTATCTTACAGCGATGGGTTACTTTGCTACGGGCTCGAGTGTGGACGTGCAAAATGCGATCAATCAGGGAGGTGTTGCGGGGGACAGGGGAGCACCACCGCTAATTGGACCATAGCACTTGAATGTATTTGTCAAGTTATGTTGTTATATCCAAAGTTTAGGCTCATCCTATTTTGTTTTTTTAGATGGAAACCATGCAAAGGATGTAGTCATAAGCTTCAAAGCATCACCGAATAACAAGACCCAACATGCAGGCTTGGTTTAGTTTCCTCTGTTGATTCTCTGTTTTAGTTTAGTAGTGAATGCTTGTACGCTTTCTTTCCCCTCTTGAGGAAGAGGCATTAAAACTAATAAATGCATAGAATTAAATTAGTAAAACTCTAGCTTTCAAACAATTTAACATACATAGAGAGGAACAACATTGTGTTTGATATATAGTGTTAATATACAAATAGACTTTTTTTTAAGTTATGAAATATAATTTATCACTTTAATATTAAAAAATAAAATGTTAAATATTTATTTATAATATTTTTATAATCTTATTTGATATATAAATATAATTAAATTTATATACAATTTAAATTAATATTATTATATCTTTAAATATTTTAATTAAATCATATATACACATGCAAAAAGATATTGTTCTCCAACTCATGGGTATCCACTTTTTGAATTTAGAGCATTGATGCATGGATAGGACTAAACAATCTAAAGCTTTTTACTTTATGAATTTAGAGCATGTCCTTGAAGTAGCATATGCCTATGCTTACTTAGTATTTACATTTTATGGTGCCCAGCCTTTTTATGTTTTAAAACCATCATAAATTTAACATTTTCAATCTTGATGGGAAAGGGATATAGTAAACACCTCCTTCACCAACTCATCATTGTGATCTTGATATAAACTTAGTATTTTTGCTTTTATATGAGGATTTAAGGTGCCAAGCTTTTTAAAGCTGTCATAGATTTAACATTTTCAATTTTGATGTGAAAGGTATAATGTTTCTGGAAAGAAATTTGAAAAAAAAATTATTTAATATATATCTGTTAAATATAGTTTTAATAATTAAATTTAACATAATTAAATTTATTTGTAAAATTTATAATAATCATAATTAAATTTATTTGTAAAATTTATAATAATCATAATTAAATTTAAAAAATCATTATTTTTTAAATATAATGTTTTTAAAAATAAATTAAATATAATAAATTTAAACAATAATAATTATACAATTTGTTTTATAAAAATTATTTAAAAATAAGATAAAATAATTACCATTCATTTTAGCTTAATTAATTTTTTTTAAATTATAATAATCTTAATTAAATTAAAAAATACAATATATTTTTAAATATAATATTTTAAAAAAATAAATTAAATATATTGAAATTAAACAATACTAACTCGGGATTTTTTTTATAAATTATTTCCAACAATGAGATAAAATCATTCACGACCCCAAAAACTTATTGTTTCCCTTCTATGTGATCATTTTAAGTAGAAAGCTTCTTAATGATTTAAAAGGCATCATCAATTCAGCAATTTTGATTTTGATGGGAAGATATACAG
The DNA here is from genome assembly GCA_001517045.1 of Pseudotsuga menziesii. NCBI lineage: Eukaryota > Viridiplantae > Streptophyta > Pinopsida > Pinales > Pinaceae > Pseudotsuga > Pseudotsuga menziesii. Next base: position 215,687 of record LPNX010311830.1, on the reverse strand, counting down.
TGTTTGTAGTAATGATAATAAAATATAAGATATTTAAAATTAATCTAATTTATACAATTTTAAAAAAAATTAAGAATAGAAAAAATTTAAAAAACAAAATATATATATATATATATATATATATATATATATTTTTAATTTATTTTAAGAATTTAAAAATATATTACCAATTAAACTTGTTCTAATCAAATTATCATTTTAAATTTGTACTCAATTAAAAAATTACGAAATTAAATTTATCATTCTAAACTTTGATTCAAACAAAAACTTACAATAAATGACTATCAAACTCATGTTGTAAGCTCATACCGATTAAATGTTTCCTACGTGAGGCACGTTCGTGTGCATCATATTAGACGTTAGAGGAAATACAATCGAAACCTTTTCCTCGGGACTTAGTTGAAAGACAAATAGTGGGGCGGAGTGGATGGTTCTTCTGCAAGGAGTTGAAATAATTGCATCTCTAAATCTACAAAGCATAGTTAACTTTGGAGACAAAGAATGTTATAGGAAGGTTCTAAAAATGCTAGGAGAAAAAAATCTAAACCTGGCCCGCATGCAAAAGAGAATTTTAAACTCAATCAACTCCATTCCAAAGATCTCCTCAACAATTTGGCGAACAAATTGACAAATGTTGGGAAAAAATTACCCCCCTACCACCATCATACAAAATGAAGGCACACCAATGAGAAAGTGGGTTCCCTAGGAGAAAGGGCATGGCAAATTAATAAAAAGGGAACCTCATGGGAAATAGTTTGGACCTCGAGGAATTGAAGGACATGGACGCATACCATGGCAATGAAATGAGAATGTGCATCACGTGGAGGGAAGCGACTTGACTCTCCCATCAACACTTAATGACATCACATGCAAACTGGATAGCATGCACAATAGTACCACCCGAAATGGAAAGTAGACAAGAATGGAGCTTAATGGCCTTAATAGATGTGAGACGAGACACAATCACGACACCGATGAGGGTAAGAGGTATGAGGAAGGACATTTAAGGTCATTTAAGGTGCCAAGCCTTTTTATTGTTTAAAAGCATCATAAATTTAACATTTTCAATTTTGATTGGAAAGGGATATAATAAACACCCCTCCACCAACTCATCATTGTGATTTTGATATAAATTTAATATTTTAGCTTTTATATGAGGATTTCGAGTGCCAAGCTTTTTAAAGCTATCATAAATTTAACATTTTCAATTTTGATTTGAAAGGTGTAATGTTTCTAAAAAGAAATTTGAAAACCACACACATATCATTTAAATATATATATTTGTTAAATATAGTTTTAACAATTAATTTTAACTTAATTAAATTTATTTTTAAAATTTATAATAATTATAATTAAATTTTAAAAAATACATTACTTTTTAAATATAATGTTTTTGAAAATAATTTAAATATAATAAATTTAAACACTAATAACTATGCAATTTAAAAATAATTAAAAATAAAAATAAACTAATTCACATTCATTTTAACCTAATTATTTTTTTTCTAAATTATAATAATCTTAATTAAATTAAAAAAAAATACTATATTTTTTTAAACATAATGTTTTTAAAAAATAAATTAAATATAATAAAATTAAACTATGCTAACTATGGATTTTTTTATAAATTATTTCTCAAAATAAAACAAAATATTAAATATAATGTTCTTAAAAAATAAATTAAATATAATGAAATTAAACTATGCTAACTGTGGATTTTTTTTTATAAATTATTTCAAAAATGACATAAAATCATTCACATCCATGTCTTAAGTACCGTAACACTACCGCTATCAAACGACCCCTTCCCCAACTCACCATTGTGATTTTGACATAAACTTATTGTTTCCCTTTTATGTGATCATTTTAAGTAGACAAGCTTTTTAATGATTTAAAAGGCATCATCAATTCCCCTATTTTGATTTTGATCGGAAGATATAGTGTTTCTAATCCGTTTATAATAATAATAAGAAAATATAAGATATTTAAATTTATATTAATTTTTTTAGTAGAAAGAAATTTAAAAAAAATTATTAATATTTTTATTATTTTTTAAATTTATTTTAAGAATTAAAAAAATATATTACCAATTAACCTTGTTTTAATCAAATTTATCATTTTAAGCTTTTACTCAATTAAAAAATGACCAGATTAAATTTATCATTCTAAACTTTGATTCAAACAAAAACTTACAATAAATGAATATCAAACTCATATTGTAAGCTAATACAAATTAAATGTTTCCTAAGTGAGGCACGTTCGTGTGCATCATATTAGGCCTTAGAGGAAATACAATCGAAACCTTTTCCTCGGAACTTAGTTGAAAGACAAATAGTGAGGCGTAGTGGATGGTTCTTTTGCAAGGAGTTGAAATAATTGCATCTCTAAATCTACACAACATAGTTATCTTTGGGGACAAAGATCCTTATAGGAAGGTTCTAAAAATGCTATGTGAAAAAAATCTAAACCTGGCCCACATGGAAAAGAGAATTTTAAACTCAATCAGCTCCATTCCAAAGATCTCCTCAACAATTTGGCAAATGTTGGGAAACAATTACCCCCTACCACCATCATACAAAATGAAGGCACGCTAGTGAGAAAGTGGGTTCCCTAGGAGAAAGGGCATGGCACATTAATAAAAGACGAACATCATGGGAAATAGTTTGGACCTCGAGGAATTGAAGGACATGGAGGCATACCATGGCAATGAAATGGGAATGTGCATCACGTGGAGGGAAGTGACATGACTCTCCCATCGACACTCAATGACATTGCATGCAAACTGGCTAGCATGCACAATAGTACCACCCGAAATGGAAAGTAGACAAGAATGGAGCTTAATGGCCTTAATAGATGTGAGACAGGACACAATCATGACACTAGTGAGGATAAGAGGTATGAGGAAGGACATCCCAGGTGTTTGTCAACCTCCCTCCTGGAAAACTAGTCTTCGAGAGATATAATGGAATCCTTGTCACACATTTGCTTAATGGAGTTGTGTGACAAGCAAATCAACATTTAAGAGATAGCAAGGAATTGGAACCTTGGTTGAAGCAAAGAAGGGGTGGAATGGAACTAGGAAGCAATGGAAAACTAGAGATAAATCTACAGTGGGCTAAACAACAATTTCCTAGATTTCAAGAGAACGTTGAGGAATGTCCATGATTGTGTGGAAGGGCGTCTGAACATCATGAGGCATCTTTTGCTTGAGCTGGAAAGAATGGACTCTTTCCTAGATGATGTTGAAGGAAATACACTAGACCTGAGTAAGCACACTTAGTACATATAAATCGACATGAAAAATTGTTGGGCATGAATAAATGTAGCCACTACCAATCTTCACAACTTGCGAGATATAGAGGAATGAAGGAGAACATGGTCTACATGCCAACCAATTACTCTGCCCAGAATGAATAACTCATAAAGGCTCTTTTCTTTTTGGATATGTATAAATGATGTAGTTTAAATACATGTTAATATTAGGACAATATGTGCAAACTTATAGCAGCAAAAGGATAACTAGACTCATAGATATCCAAAACAATAGTATTATGACCTTAAAGTGGGATTTTTTTGGAATTTCATTCTAAATATATGTATGACTAAAAACTCATTTTTGTAATCGATGGTTGTATTCAACTCTTTCAGTAAAATTCTGCAAATTGTTTTCGTTTAAAAAAGTAGAGATCAATATTTCATGTCTATCTTCAATTAATGATTATAGCTTTTAGGGATGTATGGGTTTTTAATGAACACATATAATTTAAAAAAATATTTATAAAAATACTCTCTAGCGATATGTCTAATAAAGCATTAAGGTCAATTTAGGTCTACAAATTAAAGTATGGTATATTATTAATTGATTGTGGCAACACAAACAACCTTTTTTTTATAAAGAAGTTATATTGAATTTGAGTTATTTTGGAGAACAAGCCTTTGCTGGACGAGGCGGTCTTGAAAAGTTGGATCCAGGATCCTGGCTCGATGAGGGTTAGGGAAGGACTATATGCGAAGAGTGTAACCCTTTACTAGGTCTTTAAAGGTTTAATGAGTCGAATTATGTTTGAAAAAGAGGAGAATGAGTGAGGTGATAACATTCCTATGGCCTTCGGGAAGGAGTTGTATGGAAATACTTGCCTTCTGCATATGAAAGTTGACACAATAGGGAAAGAGTTTGGGTTCCTTATCTTACCGCGATGGGTTACTTTTCTACGGGCTCGGGTGTGGACGTGCAGAATGCAATCAATCAGGGAGGTGTTGTGGGGGACAGGGGAGCACCACCGCTAATTGGACCATAGCGCTTGTATGTGTTTTCTCATCCATGTTGTTATATCCAGAGTTTAGGCTCATCCCTATTTTGTTTTTTAGGACAAAAACCATGCAAAGGGTCTGGTCACAGGCTCCAGAGCACTGATGAATAACAGGACCCAACATGCAAGCTTGGTTTACTTTCCTCTTTTGATTCTTTGCTTTAGTTTAGTAATGAATGCTTTCACGCTCTGTTTTCTCTCTTGAGGGGGAGGCATTAGAACTTATAAATGGATAGCATTAGACTAGTAAAACTCTAGTTTTCAAATAGTTTAACAAACATATGAAAAAGCAACATTGTGTTTCGTATATAGTGTTAATATATAAATAAACTTTTTTTTTAAGTTTTAAAAAATAATTTCACTTTAATATTAAAAAATAAATATATAAATTTTTAAATACTTATTTATAATATTTTCATAATCTTATTATATATATAAATATAATCAAATTTATATATAGTTTAAATTAATATTATTATGTCTTTAAATATTTTCATTAAATCAACATATACTTTTTGAATTTACAGCATTAATACATGAATAATAGTAAGAAAAAATATTAAAGCTTTCATTCCATTATATAAACCAAACCATGATCCTTGAAGTAGCATATGCCTAACTTTACTCGTTCAACAAAGCTTCAAGTTGAATGCCTTGGGAAATATATATATAAAATTGACTTTTGTCACTTAAATAATTGAGAATGAAGCCTTACAACTTGAGGTTTTCATTATCCTTGATGTGTATATATTTGGATATTTTAGAATGAATGGATTCCATGTGCTATGTGAACACTAAATAAATAAGTTTCTAAGTTTTATGATAACTTATTTTATGATATCAATAAAATTAACATATGATTATAATATCAATTATTTATCACAATTTTTTTAATTTTTTATATTGAGATTAGTGTTATTAATTTTTGTTTAAAAATTCTTATAAAGTCAAAAATATTGAGATTATTCAATAGGGAGGGAAGGGTTAGATCGATAGGGAGCTAGATAGCTCCCTATGAATAGGAACGTAAGTCAGGCGTATCTCTAATGGAATACTCTGAAATGCCTTCAATCCTCAATTTTGCGAGAAATTTCTTCCAAATCATTAGTATGGTTATCAAAATCGTGAGCATCAGCATGTAAGTTCCAAATCCAAGTGGTAGTATCAGGGCCTTTAACTAGCATCTTTGAGAAATGACCAGGTTTGACCCATTTCTCAAAAGAAGTTTTTGACAGGATCCCTCTCCACTACGACCTTTACTTCTGGTTCTGGTGAATGAATGATCATTTAATTCTCCTCTTTCCGTATCTAGAGTAGGATCCGCGGCTCAGATAAAAGCTATTGTTATTAATTTTTGTTTAAAAATTCTTATAAAATGGAACCCTAAAAGAGAATCTTAATATTAAAGTATTCCAATTGCAATTAATAAAATATCATTGAATGCATTTAATAATATCATTTTGTAATATTTGTTGGTTTGAAAAGTTTTAAATAAAATTAAATAAAATGAATGTAAAATTTATTCAAGTTTAAAGGATATAAATTATTTAAAATTAAAAAAAAAACATTAAAGTTATTTTTTCTTGGGAATAATTCTATTATATTGATGTATAGTTGGGATTTGTAAGTTTTTAATAATTAAACAAAAATATGGATTTAATTAATCAATAAATTAGTTAATTTAAGATTATATTTTAATTAGATGCAATATCCATATGTGAGACTTTGTTTGTGGATATGAGATCTGCTTCATGTAATTATTTGAGTGTTTGGTTTACGAAGGTGTACATATTCTACCCTCTTCAAGTTCGAACATCTGACCTATAAGGAGGAGACATGTATACCTTACATGGAGAATAAAATAGTTATTTAAGAGTAAGAAAGATTAAACACAATTGTGGAGTGGTGGCTCATTCTATATGAGTAATCTCACTTGTTTGAATCTTAGTTCTTATTTCATATAAGCATTAACTAATGAAATTTTTCAATGTGTGGAGTGGTGACTCATTCTATATGAGTCATCTCACTTGTTTGAATCTTAGTTCTTATTTCATATAAGCATTACCTAATGAAAAATCAAGGTGGTTATTAATTAAATATATTTATGATAAATTAGTTATATATAAATAACTTTGAATACACAATATAATACTTCATAATGTTGAAATATAAAACCTACATATTTAAATAAAATTGTTATTAAAATTTTAATGTTTCCAATACTCAATATGTATTATGAAAGCATTAAATTTACGTAACATTTTAAAACAAAGCATTGGAATGCCAATTCACATCTAAACACAATGTTGCACATAATAAAGTGTGCAATTCATTGGTAAAGTAAACCATCAACTAAGAGAATCTTGGGTTAAATAACTTTTTCATATATCCAATTATATATTAAAAAAAACTTAATATTAAACTGATTTTGATAAACTTTTTTTTAATAATGATAACGAATCTTTTAAACAAAACTTTAAAAAATTGTTCATTTAAGTAATGATATCAAATTTAAACTAAAGTAGACAACAAAATTGCATAAAAGGAAAACCTTCAAACTAAAGTCATTTTGAGAATCAATCTCTTCAGCGGAGACTTCCTCCATATCAAAGTCTTCATCAAAAGTACAACCAACACTTAGCAGAATAAGCAAAATCGACCTTAAAGCTTGCATTGGGATTTGAACTTTGTTTGCTGCTTCCACAAAGAGAATCATGAAAACTCTCAGAAGCTTCATTACTAACAACATTAGAAGCATTAATACCCAACATATTAACCTTAGAACAAGGAACATAAGATGGTCATGAGAATTAACTAAATCTTGAGTGAAGCTGTTATATCTAGTAGGGGCTTGATCAGGCCCGATTGAGTTAGAATGAACCATTAGAAGCTGTTGAACCAAAGGAAATTCATTACCCACATCCAAATAACCATCAAAGTTCTCCTCAACCCTGGAATTTTTTCTTCTTATAAGATTTTCATGTTCTTTGAGTTGAGCATCATGATTATAAACTTTCTTCCTTAAGTCCTGATTCATTCTATTGCAAGATTTTACAACCTTGGCTAGAGTGGAGATATTTCTTTCGAGGGTAGAAGTAATTTGACCATAATTGTTCAAAACAAACAATTCATCCTATATATCCCTCAATTGGTTGTGGAACAAATTCATACTAGTAGAACCTCATTCAACTTGTGTAGAGAGAACATCTAATTTCTTAAAAAATTCCATACTGAAAGCCCAATCCAGAAAAACCTCTCTCATATTCAAAGGAATACAGTCAATTCTCAAGGAGAAAGGGTTAACCAAACCAGTTTCAAAGAAGCCAGAGGGAAAATTATCAGAAAAACCACTTCCAAAAGCGGGATGAAGGAGAAGAGTACCACCAACCGGAAATAAGACACGACACAAAAACCATAATAACTATGATTTTTCCCAATATCCTAGAGAGGAAATTTAGATCTGGAGTCGAAATATCTGATAAGGAGTACCTGTAAATTCAAGGAGTTGAATCCAACAAAGTGTCTTCCTCCCCACACTAACAAGAAGACAAATGTACATCCAACATATCCGGCCACCATTCCAAAGACTGCAAAAATCCAAATCCCATAGCCGAACCAACACAAACAACAAAGAATGAACCTTAAAGCGAAATAGAGAAGGATTTGAGGAGAAGACTTAATTGTACTACCATCCAAGGAGTACGAGCCACCCATCGCATCCAACATAAGACAAATGTCCATAAAAAAATTCATTATTAAAGAAACCACCAACTTTCCAAAGAGATGAAGGGAGAGTAAACCAAAGTTAAGGAAGGGAAATGTATTTCAATTTCCCATCATTATCCTTATAGCCACCAATTGGTAGACAAGAGGCTAGATTAGCTAGTTCATCAGCTCGATGATTAAGATCATAAAGCACATGAAAAAATCTCAGAGATTCATAAAGCGGATAAAAGTTTTAAGATTCTCTTATGAAGACATCCGACAATTCGATCAAAATTATGTATGCCTTGAATAGCCTGAGAAATCACAAGATAAGAGTCCCCAATCACAATTAAGGAGTGAACACCAACTTCCATTAATATCTTCAAGCCTAAGAACAAGGCCATTCTCTCTGCATAGTTATTTACTCCAAAGCCTAAACCACAAGCAAATGACTTAACTATATTTACTCCGGGTCAAATAGAACCCCCCTCCCCCCCACACACTTGCCACCCCAAGATTTCCCTCTGAAGAGCCATAAAACAAGAGAATGAAGGCATGTAGTTTCTGCTACCAGGAGGGATCTTGAAGAACACGCTTATAATTCCTTTTAGTCGGGATCTTATGCTAAATAAATCATTGATCCAAGTTTCTTCAGCAAAGGTCCAATGGTCAAAGACACGAAGATTTGTAATTCAATGTTGAAAACTCTAATTCAACAAAGATTTAGTTGCGATAGAGGTGTCAATAGCAGGAAATATTTTTCTTTAAAGATACCATAATTTTGTGCTGCCCAAACTTTCCAGCAGACAAAATTAGGGAGAGCATCCCAAATCCTAGAAAGCAAAGGCTTCCCTTTGAGAGAACCAGAGAAACAACTATTCCACTAAATAAATAAAGCCACTTTAGTTTAAAGGGAGGACACACTTGGAAGTCAAACCATTTAACAAAGTTTTCCAAACATATTGTACATATGGACATTGGAAAAAAACATGATGAATCGATTCTTCTAAAATATTGCATAAAACACATCGTGAGGGGCCAATAATATTTCTGTTTTTAAAATTTTCTAAGGTGAGTATCTTTCCATGAACTGGCATCAAACATAACATACATTTACTTTAGAAAGACCATCTAGATGTTAGATTCTATTCCAAATTCTAGAAAAAGGTTGGTGTTGTTTTTTCCTGAATAAGAAAGTCATATCCCTCTTTGACATAGTAATATCCTTTTTTAAACCAACCACAAGAATCTTTAGCAGACAAGATAATAGGAGTTGCACCTTGAAGGTAGAGAAGAACTTTAGCAAAATCAACCCTTAAAGGAGCTGGAACATGTACATTTTTATAGTAAGACCAATTACGAGAGGCTTCCCATTCATGCAAATCAAATAAAGTACATAACTCATTGTTAGCAAGACACGGTCTTTAAGCTTCAAGACTTTCATAAAAAAATAAGAGGGGTTGATCCAAGGATAGAGTCCTTCCAAATATCAATTATTTTCCCATTACTAGGAATTCAATACAAACTAGTTTGAATGATTCAGCCTGCAACCATACAAAGTTTTCAAATATTTGATCCTTCCTTCTTCCAATTTCAATAGTCGATACTGTGAAGTATGGAGGAAGGTAAATATTTTTTTTAATAATACTTTTCCACCAGAAATAAGATTTCAAAGCAATTTAGCTCCCATGGCCAAATTCATTAACATTGGATCCATTAGAACTGTTATATTCCCCCCCTTGCCACAGGAAGTTATGAGTTTATATTTGAAGTTTTTGCATTATACCCTTAGGAGCAAAAAGGGACAAGCATTGATATAAGGGGAGGGAAAGAAGAACATAAATGATTAAAATGACATTTCTAGCAGGATTTAGCCGTTTGAAACCCCAATTTTGCATTTTGTCTTTTAATTTCTGCAAAATCCCTTCCCATTCTTCATTCTTAATACATGAAAGAGCAATGGATACCCATATACTTGAAAGAGGACCAGTTTGAGCTTCTAGAGAAACCCAAAACATGAGAATTTTTCAACATAAGAGGGGAAGGCATATTCCAACCATAAAATTTTCATTTACCAAGATTAAGCTCGCCACCAGATGCATTTAGAATTTATTTAGCACCTGTTTAAATGTGCTAGCATTAATAACCGAAGTTCCTCCCAATAAGACAGTATCATCAACAAATTGAGCATTATTGACAACTTGTACTCCTCTTGCTATATGAATTCCAGGAAGAGAGCCAACCTCTCCTTCCTTGATCAATTTAATGCCCAGAGATTCAGCCATCGGGATATAAAGAAATAGGAGAAAGAGGACATCCCTATCTTAAACCTCGAGAGGCTTAAAAATATCAGTAGTTCGACCATTAACAACGGGATCAATCGAAGGACGACTGATGCAAGATTTAACCCACTTTATAAAATGCAAAGAGAATACAAACTTTTGCAGAACTTCAAAGAGAAACTTTGATCTTGACTCTATCAAAGGCATTAGCCATATCGAGTTTAATAGCCATACCTTGATCTTTACGAGTAACACCAGAATGAATGGTTTCCTGAATCAAAACAATATTATCCACAATATGATGCTTCTCAACAAAACCACCTTTTCCTTTAAAAATAAGATGGGGGAGGATAAGTTTAAAATGATTAGCTATTTTTTTCATCAAAATTTGATACTAAGAGTTACAAAGTGATATAGGTCTAAAATGAGCTAAGGAAGTCAGAGGAGAATATTTGGGAATCAAAGCAAAAAAAGAGGAATTAGTGGCGCCTCCAATCTTGTATTTCCCTTTGGTCCATTTCAACATTTTTCACAAATCAACCTTAATAATATACCAAAATATATATATAGAAATTAATAGTAATCCATCCAGGTCCCTTGTTTGACTAAATATCTTTAAAATGTCAGAAGGATTCCATCTTAATTTCTTCAACACTAGTCAAATTTTCCCATCCTCAACTTGAATTTCAGGTATAGCATTCTTATGCAGTTGCATTTTTGTTTGATTATGAAAGAAGGTGGTATTTTTGTCTCCAACTTCATCCAAAAATCCTGAGACTTGAGGCGACAAACTTCTTCTTCTTGACGAAAAACATCATTTAACTGCAATCTAAATTTCTTTTCAGAATCAAAGAACTCAACTGTTATATCTTCATTTTCTATTTTCTCTTCAAGATAGATAGGCTAGATACTGTTGAAAAATAGCACATTTTTTTATGAGGTGGATTATAGTGCAATTTAGACCAAGATTCTAAAGGTTTTTTTACAGCTCTAAGTTTAGATTCCCAAACAAAAGAGGGAGAACCAATAATATATCCCTTCCAGGTCTCTTCAATAATTTGATAAACCACCTCATTATTTAACGATAGTGGATTGAAATGAAAAGGAATAGGACCTTCATTTTCAATTTCTTCAAAAGTTAGATGAACATGCCTGTGGTTAGAAACATAATGAAGATTGTGAGAATGAATCAAAGAGCCATCTTGAAAGAGAGAGTTGTTTACTAAAAAACGATCAAGACGAGCTACAACATGACCATGACCTGGTCCAAGCCTTTTGTTAGTCCAAGTTTACACACCTTTCTTTGGTTTAATATCAACAAGATCAAGGGATGCAAATAAATCCTCAAAATTTTCCCCAAAAGGGTCTCTTACCAAAGTATCTCCCCTTCGCTCTTTGCTTGAAATGGTTGCATTAAAATCACCCGCAATTATATAATTTTGAAACTCTCCTATAAAGTTTAGAGAATCCCAAAATTGTGATTTAAGATTATAAAAAACAAGTTCATAAACATTGCATTCTTGAAACCTTAAATTGTTGTTTTTAGCAATCAAATCTACCATGATCCAAAGATTTCGTTCACTCTACTAATTTATAATGAACATAGACACATTCTAGAACAAGGCTATACCTCTTGAGGCTCCAACAAATATTTTAACAATACCTGCTCCATTTTTCCAAATAGTTTAAAAGAGATGAATTACATCTATGGCTTATGTTTTAGTCTCCTGAATTAAAAGAAGAGAGGTTCGATCTTTATATATCAGTTGCTTCAAAGTATCAATTTTTTTACTTCCTCCTAAACCTCTACAATTCCATGAGACAATGTTCATTAGTTTCTCAAAGGAGGATCGAGCTTACCAACGACATCACCTGTTTTACCTTTCTTGATAGAAGAAGCGCCTTTCAAAATTACATCCAAAGACGCTTGCTTACCCCTTTTTTTCTATATCTACTTCCTCTTCACAAAGGATTTTGCGAGATCTTCTTCCAACCTTTTTATTAACAACCTTATAATCTTTTGTTTCTTATGAGGAAGCATCTTGAATGGATTAATATTGCTCACCTATTTCATCGTCCACTCTATCTTGAGATTCTACTTCAAGATGGGAATTTATTTCAACAAAAGGGGCAGAAGGTAGCTCATAATTTTTTCCCTCAAGTCCAATTTCTTTCATAATAGGAGGACATGGCTGCAAAGATTGTAATTCTTGAATCTCTTTATCATTTTTATTTTGAGATTCCACCACCAAAGAATCAACAAGGGGGAGAAAAGAATTAGACATTCCAATTTGACTTAGAGCCACATATTTGACGAGGGGCTTCCCTTTTTTTGAACATTTTCCCTTTCCTTTACATCAGATTATTTTTCAACATATTTAGCTTCAAATTCCAGACAGTCTCAGGTGAAATGCCCGTACTCATGGAATTTCTTGCATTTAACAGGGAGTTGATCATAGTGTGCCTTATGTTCATGAGTCCAACCATCCATAACTAAATTAACAACCTCTGGGGGACCCTTATCCATATCAAATTCCACACAGATGCAAGCACAAGAGAATAATGGAGATTTTGGCTCAAACTTGTCGATATAGTGACCCAATGAATTCCCACTGGAAGATAAAACCTCATCAGACCAGTAGTGTATAGGAAGTTGAGGTAGTTTAACCCATACAGGCACAACAGAAGGAATATCTTTGTCTGGGTCAAAGGATAATTTCCATCTATGTAAGTACATTCCTTGAGGTCCCATGAAATAAGGGCCATTTTTGAAGATTAAATCTCGGTCATCTTTAAATTCAAATAGAAAAATATAGTATCCCTTACTACAAAAATAAATTTGCATCCGTCCAGTCAAAAGAGTCTTCCAATTTTCCATAGCACGAGGAGAAGGCCAGACCAATGAAGAAACCAACCAGACCACACTTTGAGAGGATGATAGCTTTTCTTTTAACCAAAGGGAAATAAATATTAACGTCAAGAGCATCCTTCCGCTTCAAAAAACATGCAACGGGGACAAAAGAGTTTTTTTGACCAAGATCATTTACCAAACGACGAAAAACGACATCAAGACCAATCCCCGAATCATGATTAGGAGGTTCCATGATCCAAAACTAAGTTAAAACCAGAGCAATTTCAAAATCTTTTTGGAGCCAAATATATATATATAATTGTAAGGCCACAAAATATTCCATAAGATTTTTTTTCAATAAAAGGACATGAAGTAATAATTATAACAATTAAGATCAATAATATTTTCATTTTTAAAGTAGCTCATTATCACCATCATAATAAATGTCATAATTCTACATTATATTGGTTTTAACATTTATTTATTTTTTTCAATAAAAAAACATGAAATAATAATTATGATATATTATAATATGACCTTATAACATTTGTTTATTTTCTCACAACATCTTTAAAAGTAATTCATTGTCATCATCTTGAGAAGTCTCATAATTCTACATTATATTTGTTTTAACATGTCTCGTTATATTAGAAGACAAAGATATAAGTCAACACATACCAGATTTTTAATTTATTGTAGATTGAAGTGAGTACTCACATACATCGTTCATATAAATGTCTATTACTTGAATAAAAACATAGGTACAATTTTAAAAAAATTATTTAAATATTAAAAAAATTATACTTATTTTGAAAATCTTATATATGAAGGGATATTGTATCCCCACTCATGGACATCCACTTGTTCTCTCCTTTCTTGATATTGTTTCCCAACTCTTTGACAACCGCTTGTTTTCTCCGCAATGCATGAGTTGGACGAAAGAATGAAAGCTTTGGTTTCATTATAAAACTTGGAAGTCTTATATAGTATAAGAAGGAGGGAAATATTTTAACGTCTGTGAGGCTAAGAATAGCTTATGGGACAGATCAACTCACATGTTGTTTTCTGCAGTGCAATCCTTTGTCTATTCAACTTGATGATGAGCGCCTCTAATTTTTCCACAGTCCCCTCGTTAAATAAATCATCTCAAGATTTATCCGCCAAGACATTTGCGTACCTGTCCTTATTGTCCTTAAAAGCTTCACACTCTAAAATGAAGTATTTTTCTAAATCCACTTTACCAAAGATGCAAAAAAAACACACTCTTTTTGCCCAAGCTTCTTTTGGCCTTTTCCAGCACCCGATCTCACAACAAAATTTATAAAAATTCTTACTTGTTTAACAAAACTTCAACTTGACTCCCCCATTGTCAATTATGAGTTTTTATGTAAAACTGAATCTCGATGTAGATATCTGTCATCTTAACTATTAAAAGGTTGACTTTTTTTTTCAAAATTCCAAAGATTAATGTATTTAACATCCTTATCCTTGATGTGTGCACATGGACACTAAAATATAAACTTCTTAGGTCATAGTGAATATCATTTTATTTTTATTTATTTATATGTTGTGAGCAAAATTCAAACAACTAGTTATGATACTAGGAATTCGTGATAATTTTTCTTTTTGAATTTGGTTGATATTTAGATTATTGTTATTTATTTATTTTTAATATTTTTTATTATTTAAAGTGAAATTTTTAAAGACAATCTTTTCGGTAGTGATGATGGTGGTAGGGGAATAATTTTGGTCTATTTGACCTTCAGAAAAAAAGAGAAACTATTTGGTTTGCTTTATGGTTTTTGTGTTATTTATTTGATTTTTTATCAATTAAAGTAAAACATTCAAATACAATCTCAATGGTGGGGTATTCCAACTGTGTTGATGGTGGTGGTGGTGGTAATGATGATGGTTAATGCCAACTGAGATCAACTTTGGTCTATCGGACCTTAAGAAATAAAAGTAAGGAACTACTTAGTTTGTTTTAGCTTTTTATTTCTATGTTCAAAAAGCTTGGAGAGGAGTGTTCCTAAAGTACTGTAATATTGATGAGAGAGAAAGTTAGGCAGGCTCATATTGTAACAAAAATTTTGAAAATAAGATATTAAGTGGGTGTACTCAAGGTAATCTAAGAGGAAGTGCTTTTCATCTTCAATACTCATAGTCTCACAAAGATGACAAGTCCTTTAAGCCCATGGAGTTTTAGGAGAGTTCCAATGCCCTATTTCATTATGCATCTCATGAGAGTTGATTCTTAATTTAGTTATGTGGATTTTCTTATTTACACTACTTAAAACAAAGAGATAATTTTGATTTTCAAGATTAGGGTTAATGACCTCCTTATTATATCTTAATTTTCTTTTATCCTCAAATTTTTATCACACCACAACTTCTCTTTTAACTTTGACATAATAATAATTTTAATATATTATGTTTTTCAAAGTGACATTTTCATTGATCTCCCACATCTTTAACCAAGACATGACATCTTTATGCCGGCCTTGCTTATTTAATTTTTTCTTGTACATTAGGTACCTAGTCATAGCTATGCTCTCAACGGGGGAAAGGCCCCTTCAATGAGTAGAATAGTATGGCATATTGCTTTAAATTTTAAGATTATAAATTATAAAACGCTTTTGGATTTGCTCAGTCCTTCTCCAAGATTCTCTAGATATGTTGCAACCCCAAACTTCATAAGCATACAAGAGAAGGAGAGGGATGAGAGTTTGAAAAAGGAACTTCCATTTATCCTACATCATAAGGTTTGTTAACATCAATTGTTTTCAAGACTAAAATAAACATTCCACACTCCATTGATCGTTTTCTTGATGTTGATCATTTTCTCAATGTAAAGTTGAATTTCTAACTTTTTCTAATATTTTCATATGGTATTATAGTCATGGTTGGGTAATCAAATTTTATTTTTGAAAATTTGAAAATCAAATTTGAACTAGCCGCAATCAACTTTTTTAATTGGTGTTATTGAATTTTTTTATTAAAAACTTAAAAAATTTGTTCACATGAGAAACTATGTTATTAAATTTATTATTGAAGCTACTTTCAACCATAAAAGTTACCCAATCAAGTTATGCTTGCGTTGTATTTATATTATATTGATGTGGAATTGTAATTCATATCCCGTAATTAACTAAACAAAATATAGATTCACTTTAATCATTCAAAAAGCTTTACAAATATCAATATATAAATGGCATGAAACTTACAATTTAAGATCATTGTCAATTTTAATGACATGAAAATTATATATATGAAACCTCTTGTTTATGTACAAGGGGTCTATTTGTGTAGTGATTTCACTACTTAGTTTATGAAGGTTTACATACCCTACCTTCTTTTGAAATTGAACATATAACCTTCAAAGAGGTAAGACATATATTTAACTCAGAGAAATAATTATTACTTATAAGTTGTAAATACTTAATGTAAGTTTTGAAAATAATAATTAATTTTATGTGATTCATCTTACTTATTTCAATTCCACTCCTTCTCTCTCGTAAACAATGTAATGAACGCTAAGTAAATTATTTAATATCATAAAAAAACAATAAATTATGTTCTTAATTTTTTAATATAAATAAATAACTTTAAATATGTGGTTAATCTCGAAAAATTATTACTTCATCATCTTGAACTATAAAACACATACTTCAATTAAATTGTTATTAAATATAGATTGTTTAATCTATAACTATTGAACTATAAAACACATGCTTCAATTAAATTGTTATTAAATATACATTGTATAGATATATTAAGATATTAAACTTACTTCACAATTTCATTGTATAGATATATTAAGATATTAAACAAATTAATTCACAAATTAATGTTTTTTCCAACTTTTTCCTCATATTTCTTAGGATATCAAATATTGTTATATTTCTTTTAAAAGGATTTGGTTCCATTTAAAAGAGTTTTGTATCCATTTACATAATTGTAGGAAGCAATATCATATACATGGTTGCAATTAGGAATTCCTTAGCCTCGTGTTTCCAAAACTAGTGAAGAGAGATGTTGGAGTGTCAAATTACATCTCAACATGGTCTTTCCAACTTTCAAAGTATGTAATTTCATGGTAAAACAAATTATCAACTAGGGAGGATTTGGGTTGAATTTAATTTTATGGTAAAATAAATTATCAACTATGGAGGATTTGGGTTGAATTTAATTTTATGGTAAAACAAATTATCAACTGAGGGAGGATTTGGCTTGAATTTATGGTTTTTCCAATTTACAAGTATGTAATTTCATGGTAAAACAAATTATCAATTAAAGGAGGATTTGGGTTGAATTTATGATTTATTTAAGTTTTTTTTAAGAACAAGTAATATGATTTGTATTAAAAACACTAAAGAGTATTAATTAGAAATTTACAGATAAAAAATTATTCAAAAAACTTGATCTACTTTAGAGTTGCATTAAAAAAATTTCCTTATTATACGTCTATAAAACTATATGTACTAACTTCGCAAAAAACTTACAGTTGTATTTTAAATGTATCGTCATAATAGAAAAGTGCAAGTAAAATACATTAAAACATCACGATAAAACATGTCTACTATGAACTTCTTCCATCTATTTCTCTTCTTTACTAGGTCCCTTAAAGCTAGAGGTTTCCATAATAGTTATGACATGTCGTTGAACTACATCCTCCTCCATCTGACTTGAACCCACAAAGTGAACTATTTGAGACTCTGTGCCTTAGGATAAACTCATAATAATGTTGATGTGCATCTTTCTGTCATTGATCAACTTATCAATTTTCTCTCCTTCACTTTACTCCCAAGATGCTCCTATCTAACATCCTCTTATGTAATATGTGATTTTATGACATCAGTTGAACCCTTGATTCTATCCATCTAAGAGTTCAAATAACACACCATTCTCTTAATTTCATGAATGTCACTTATAATATCTCTCCCAACTGCTCCCCAATCGGAGGGGTTGGTTATTTCAACATACAATAAATTCTTCAAATATGGTGGTTCCCACCTCACATTTCACCCCGAGTGCTAAAACTTTACTCCTATCTCGACCAAACAAATGTAGAGAAGTCACATGTCCTTACCTCTTTGCACGACTCAAGAAATTTAAATATAAATATAAAGTATTTAATGTTAATAATATTTTTATAAATTTTTTACTAAATTGAAAATAAATTTGAAAAAAAATACTATTATTTTAAATTATTTTAAAATATATACAAAATTGTAAAATAATCAATTTTTTTTTAACAGAAACTGAATTTTTTTTTGATTGATTAAAAATGGTTGTTGCCCAGCCAAGTGTACAAACAGGAATTCTGAAAAAGAAGGCTGATGATCTCTATTAGAGCAGTCAGCCTTCTTAAAAGTGCTTTGAGAGGTGAATCCCAAATTTTTCTGATGCTATTTCGAGAAAATGACTGGTTGCAAGAGTAGACTCTCACGAATTGTGAGCAGAGAAGAATACAGAAACAAAACATTAAACAGGCGGAGAGGAGTGCCCCTTAATGAAAGGATCCAGTTTCTTCTGGGAGCCCGCGCTGATGTTTGAGGCTGCTTCCTTTTCTCTACGTTCTTTATTTGTCTTTCGCCCTCTGGTGAGGGGAGGAGAAGGAGCTTAAAAGTCTTCGGAGTCAGAGGTTCCCTCTGGCAAAGGGATCAAGGATGCCGGTCCTGCCTGGGCTGGAGTCTCGCGAATCAAAACGCTGGGATCTTCCTTTGAACCTGGAGAAGCCAGTTTTGGAGAAACTTGTTCATCTACCACCGAGGAGCCAATGGGGCCAGAGTTGCCCTGATCCTGGACAGCTGCAACTTCAGGTTCTTATGCTTCGTCTTCTTGGAGTACTGCAAAACTATTTTTGTTTTCCATCCATGGAGCATCTGCAGGAGGAGAATGATCTACTTTTTGCTGAGACGCTTGAGGCTCCTTTCGTCGGGGAGGACAGCGTCGATTAGAAACTGTCTGGAACTCTGTATCATTGGAAGCTGGGGGATTTGCTGGTTTCTATGGTTCTGCAAGCTTGGGGCAGCTTTTAGCGAAGTGGCCGTATACATGACATAAGTTGCATTTGAAGGGGATCTGCTCATAATCCAGTTCTTGAATGTGGCTCCATTCTCCTAAAGTGAGCTTTAGGGCCTCCGGAAGCCCTTTCTCTAGATTCACCTCTACGCAGATACAGGCACATCTGTACTGTCCCCCTTTTGGCTCTGCAGTATCTAGATAGCGGCCTAGCTTATTACCAATGTCAATCAGAGTACTTTTCCCCCAAAGATGAAGAGGAAGGTTAGGGAGTCTTACCCAGACTGGAGCGGTAGCGATCTCTGCTTCTGGGTTAAACCCCAGAGACCAAGGGGCTAAGAACAGACCTCTCGAGCCCATGAAGAAAGGGCCCAAAAGGAAGACAAGGTCTCTTTCTTCTTTATTTGAGAACAGAAATACAAAAAACCCTCGACCGACTGCAAAGAGAGAGACTTGCCCTTACAGAAGAGGGTTCCAATGTTCTACAATCCAGATCTCCACTGCCTTAGGGCTGGGCCACAACCCTGTGAACTTGCGAATGAGGGCTTGCTCAGAAAGGGTGAGAGATTTCTGGCAAGGATCCGAGGGAGAGAGCTCTAGAGAAGGGATCTCGTCCATCTTTTTCACGAACTTGGAAGAAGAATGAGAGGCTGTCTGAGGAGCGGCAGCTTGAACAAGGGCCTTGAAGGCGACAAGCTGAGCATGAGAGCCCATTTCCTGAGAGAAATCCACGCTGAGGAAAACGACAGCAAAATCCCACGCTGAAAAATAAAAAAACGGCAGCAGAAACCCCGCGCTGAGGACCAGCCCGAGCTGAGGACGAGGAGCAGAGCTTGCGATCCAGCCAAGCTCGGCTCTGCGCAGGAGGGGAGGCAGCGGCTAGGGAAACCCTAGCCGCGGAACAAGAGCAGCTCCGCCGTTCCATTCGCTTCCAACAAGTTGCAACTCCGGAGAAAGCATGTGTAAAATAATCAATTTAATAAATATAATATTTATAAAATAATCAATATAATAAATATAATATTAAATCATTTATTAAATTTATTAAAAAAACATAGAAAACAAACAACTTACTTCATTTTAAGTTATCTCAATCATTTAAAAATATTTACATTAGCACACCCACATAGTTTGTGGTTGGATCATGTTTATATGGATCAAATGGTTGAGAGATAATGATGGAAAGGAAGGCAATTTGGAATTTTTTTTATTCCTCATATTATTTTAGTTAAACAGGTCAAACTCTAAGTTATCCATTCTTAGCTAAATGTCATCACCAACATTCTTCATGTTATCCACTTATCAATTATCAATATTTATTTTTGTTTATCTCACATTCTTTTAGTTGTCTTTCATGAACAGTTGGTTATCCATTCATCACTTATGAGTTATCCATGCATTCCTACTAGTTATCCATTCATCAACTACGAGTTAACCATTCATATTCCTTTTTTTATATATAATTGTTTATTTCAAATTTTGAACGATTATCATAGAATCAATCACAACGGTACACTTGTCTCATCCTCGTCCATAGATGAAAAAGCATAAGCCGTAGTCCACCCCAAATCTCAAATAAAAACATCTATCGACATAATTAACTTGTATTTTTTAAAATTGTTTAATTATTCTAAAATATTTAAAAATGAATATCAAACTCATAGTTAATAGAAAAGACATATTTCATGTCTTCTTTTTTTTAATGATTGTGGCTTTTTAGAGATATATAATTTTTTTAATGAATGAAAATTCGAATTAAAAATTTTACTTATAATTTTTTTCCCAAATTTAAACTTATAACCTTGTTAATCAAAAAGTTAAATTGAGTTTGAGTTAAACTTATAACCTTATAACCTTTCAATGGATGCACGAAATTCTTGCATGAAGATAAAAGTAAAACCATAGAAATAAAAAGAATCATGGTGATCGGATACGAGGAAGAT
This sequence comes from Pseudotsuga menziesii, assembly GCA_001517045.1. NCBI lineage: Eukaryota > Viridiplantae > Streptophyta > Pinopsida > Pinales > Pinaceae > Pseudotsuga > Pseudotsuga menziesii. The sequence goes on along the minus strand of LPNX010311830.1, from coordinate 194,572 downwards.
TATATTATATATATTTAACTCATTTAAATGTAAATAATCTGATTTTATATATAACCTAAGAAAGTGAAAAAAAAGTTTTTATTCTCATCACAAAGATGAAAGATGATTAGATGTTTAGATACATCAGATCTACAGTTTGATTACATATAACAGATCTGAATCACATTTTGTGATGTAAGTTTTGATAACAGCATATGATGGATCCTTGGATAGCTAGGTAGATAGATTAAAGATGATTAGATGAATCATGGATGTATTGAAACTCTTGTATGGATAAGTCACCTTTGATTTCATAATAGAAATAGCAAGGGACTGTTTTTTCCCTTTACGTGAAATGAAAGATGATTAGATGTATTTATTTTTTAATATAATAAAGATTATTATAATATATATTTCATAATTCGTTGGGATAGTGAAAGCTATTCGTATGGGGATTCAATTATTAATTAATATTTTATCATGTTCATTTATGAAGAGATTTTTAAATTATAAAAAAATTCATATTAAGATGGAGAGAGGTATTTTTTAATTGAAAGAAGGATATATGTTTTTGGCGTGTAGCTATATAAATTGGTGAGGTGTTTTTACACAAGAAACTTATGCCTTTACCTAAATAAAGATATGTATAGCAATCTGGAGGAAGTAGCTTCCTACAAATATCTCGGTATTGGCATTCGTCATAAACTTAATTAGAACTATAACATCAAGAAAATGATCAACGGGGATGGAAAGCCTATTTTGTCCTTGAAACAATTGTAAGTTAGCCAACCTCGTTATGTAGGATAAAAAGAAGTTCATCTTTGAAATTATTGTTATTCTCGCTATCTTATACGACTGTGAAGTGTGGGGATGCAATATTTCTAGATTCTTGGAGAGAGATTGAGCAAATCCAGAAGCGTTTCATAACTTATAACATCAAAAATAAAAGCATCATGCCTTATCCTATTCTCCTTATAGAAGAGCTCTTTCCCCCATTGAGAACATGCCTATGACTAGATACTTGATGTACAAACACAAGATAAATAACACGAGAGACAAGAGACTTCCTAAAATTGATTTAAAATGAAGTCAAAACCACTCGTTCCTCAAACAAGGTTGGTGTAAATATACCATGACTTGGTTAAACCATTGGGGTATCAATGAAAATGACACTTTGCAGAATATCATTAATGTCAAAAACATTACTACTTCTAAGTTTAAAGTGAAAATGTGGTGCGAGAAAGAATTAGAGATGAAAAGAAAATTAAGATACTATAAAGAGGTCATAAACCCTAATTTTGAAGTTTAGAAGTATTTCTCGATTTTAGTTAGCTCAAAGAAGAAAATCAATATAACCAAGATAAGAACGAACTCTCTGAGCTTCATAGCGAAACAGGTTGTTGGTCAGTTCCTAAAACACCATGGAAAAAAAGGATTTGTCATCTTTGTGAGTCTATGAGCGATGAGGATGAAAATCACTTCCTTTTACAGTGTCCTGCTTACACCCACATTAGATCACAGTTTCATAGTATTTGCTATAATGCAACCTTTCTAACCTCCTAACTTGTTAAGACTGTAGCGATCTAGGAAAACTTCTCTCTAAGCTTTTTTTAGCGTAGGAATACAATTTTAAAGCAAACAAAATAATTCCCTCGTTTCACTCTTCCTAAGGTCCGATAAACCATAGTTTTGTTTAGAGGACGTTCATCATCATCATCATCATCATCATCATCGTTGTCGTTGTCGTCATCAAACCAAATATTTCCCTTGTTTCACTCTTCTTAAGGTCTGATAACCAAAGTCTGGTTTAGAGGATCATCATCATCATCAAACCAAATAATTCCCTTGTTTCACTCTTCTTAAGGTCCGATAAACCAAAGTTTGGTCGTCATCATCGTCGTCGTCGTCATCATCATCATCAAACCAAATAATTCCCTTGTTTCACTCTTCTTAAGGTCCAATAAACCAAAGTATTGTCGTCATCGTCATCATCGTCATCTCGTCGCCGCCGCCGCCATCGTTGTCATCGTCATCATCATCTTTTTAATAAATTTGATTATAATAAAATATTTGTTAACAATGTAATTATCAAAATGTGTTTATTTGGTTAAGCTTATTCACAAATAAATTATCATTATCTCTCATTTAAATTTTCTTTTTCCTAATGAAAAATATGGAATATTATGGCATTTAAAATCAATAATATTATAACTACGATCTTATGAAATATTTTATGTTGTCTCACAGCACCTTTAAAGACACCTCATTATCACCATTATGATAGAAGGCAAAGATTTAATTAAACATGCACTAAATATTTAACTTTTTTTGCAAAGTGAGGTAGATACTCTTTACAAAATGGATAAAAAATCAATTTTCAATTTCATCACATGCAATGTTGGTATGAATGTAAATGCAAATGTCATTTTTTACTTGAAATTTTACACATGTATAAAATTATGAAAAATAATTGATCACTTTAAATTTCAAAATAAAGAATATATTATATAATAATCATAATGTTATTATTATTGTAATTTAAATTTATATCGATATTCTAAGAGTCAAAGGATATTGTTTTCCACCTCATGGGCATCCACTTGTTTTCTCCCTTGAATTTAGAAACCATGATCGTCGGAGAGGCACATGCCTTGCTTACTTTAGTGGTTCAACAAAGCTTCAAGTTGAGTGCCCTTCCTTTTCTCCTCTTAACTACTACAAGTTGACCTTCTTCTTTTCGTTTTTTTCGAAATGGTTTTTTTAATACTAGGTATTCCAATATATTAAAGGTGTAATATTTATTGCTTTGAGAAGTTTAAAATAAAATTGAAAAAATAAATATAAAATATATTGAAGTTTAATAGTTATAATTAAGTTACCCGAATGCAGGTAGTAATATTGCCCACAAGAAGCATGGGAGTAGTGGCCCAGAGCCACAGTTGTCCCCCAACGCAACCCCCTAATGGATCATCATGACGACATTAATGTTGATGGCTTCCCCATATCCCGAACAACGACGTCATTCAAGGCCGTGTCATTGGCTCTTAATGGGAGGTAACAATCCTTATGTCACGTTGTCCCGCACTCCTCTGCACAGATTTATGGCGACCTGAGCAAGATTTGTTCAGCACAACGGTTAGTGCAGGTTTAATGTGGTCCAGGTGTGTGGCATTTTCCATTTCATTCCTTTCCTCCACGCAATTCTGTGAAGTTCGTCAGCTCCTCTGAGTTGTTGGTGATTATCGATAGTTTTTAGTTTCCAACCCCGGGCTCCTTCTCTCACCGCTAATTTCCAGTGTCTGCTCCACTCAGCGTCTTCAGTCCATTTAAATGTGTCCCACAGATTGCAAGCCACCCCATTTCATGGGCATGCAGGTCATGGAAATTCCAATGAACGAGTCAGGGCCCTCTCTTCAATTGTAAACACAAAGGGCTTTGATGTCGAAATTCTTGATCATCTACATCAGCTTATGAACGACTAGGAGGATGAACTCTTGGGCTGCCCCTTTGCAGTCAACAGAATGGTCCTATGCAGACGCAACTCTGGGTGGTGAAGAACCTCTTGGATAGGCTCATTCTTCGTCTCACGGGTACTCAAATTGATCCTGCGACATCTTCTTTGATTCCTCCTAGGGCACTTAGTGATACAGAGCAAATTCCACCTTCCCTCCGATGAATTTCTCTACTACTCAACGGGGCAAAGCATCCTCCACCATTGCCTTGAAATATAAGAAAACAACGCCACTTACAGTCAAGAAGAGTCCCTCTAGCACCAACACGTCGATTAGGGAAGAGGATACTAGCAGAGACTCTAAACTTATTTTGAATCAATAGATTAGACTCCGAACTTACAAAAAAATAGTTATAAAAATTAAAAATTAAACTTAAAAAAAATTGTAAAGTTAATTTATTTTTCTTTTGAATAATTATGTTATATTAATGTAGAGTTGGGATTTTTTTTAACAACTAAGCAAAAATATAGATTTACATTAATCAATAGAAACACTTGAATTACAATGATTTAATTTAAGGTCATATCTTAACTAGATGCAATATTGACATGTGAGACTTTGCTAGTGGATAAGGGCCCCCCTTCGTGTAATGATTTGATTGGATAGATTACGAAAGTGTACATATCCTACCCCCTTCATATTTGAACATGTGACCTGTATGGAGGAAACATGTATACCTAACATGAAGAAAAGAATTGAAAGACTTAAACATTGAATGCAAGTGTTGGAAGTGGTGACTGATTCTATATGAGTCTTCTCACTTGTTTCAATCTTAGTTCTTCTTCCATGTAAGAATTACTTAATGAAATGAGTGTAAGTGAACACTCTCATAGAGTTGGTCATCAATGAAATATGCTCATCATAAATGGGTCATATATGAATGACTTTGAGTATGTACTATAATACTTCATAATGTTGAAATGTAGAGCCCCTCCATGCTTACATAAACGTGTTATTAAAGTTACGATGTTTGCAATACTCAATATGTATTGTGGGGACATTAAGCTTACTTAGAAATTTAAGAGGAAGCGTTGGAATGCCAATTCACATTTAAACATAATGTTTCACATAATCAAGTATGCAGTTCAATGGTAAAACAAACCATGAACTGAACTTATTTATTATTTTCACATGTACTCAACCATAATTTTCTTTTTAATTGTACATTATTGTAAATCAAATTTAAACTAATTGTAATACACTTATTTACTCATGGGAGGCAAGTGCGACAGGGGTCATTTTCGATCCTAGCGGAAAAATAGTGAAAACCTTTGCTTGGGGTCTTGGAATCAAGACGAACAATGAGGCAGAAGGGTTGGCGCTTCATCATGGACTAGAATTGATAGACTGGGGATCCACCTTGAAATTATTAGTCTTTGGCGACTATCGTCAAGTCATTCTTAAGATGCAATCGGGATACTCCAAAGGCTCGATCAATTTCAAAAAACTTTATGATAGCATCACTCTTCTAAATCTTCCCCCGCATGTTTTTTTTCTCCACATCCTTAGAGGAAACAATGGATAAGCCAAAAAATTGGCTAACATAGGCGCTTCAATGCCCCAAGGCTCAATGGTTCACAATGGACAAAGCAATGGTTTTAAATTTATCCCCTAACACTTCAATGGACAAAGTAATGGTCTCAACAACAGAGGGTCGAGCTCCCCTCCCCTTGACCTCGAACATCGCGCTCCTTCCAACCATCCGAACTTGTGGCATCTCCTCGGACAAGTGGCCTCCACCAAAGGTCGTCATTAAATCCATGTCTCCTCATCCTATTCGAGGAGGTCGAGCTCCCCTCCCCTTGACCTCGAACATCGCGCTCCTTCCAACCATCCGAACTTGTGGCATCTCCTCGGACAAGTGGCCTCCACCAACGGTTGTCATTAACTCCATGTCTCCTCATCCTATCCAAGCCAGCTCTGTTCTGGCATCCGGTACAAGTGCTATGGATTGCATGGCTAAGTTTGATGAACCCATCCTCTCGCCTCATTTGCATCCAGGCTCAAACGAAGTAGGCGCTACACCCGAACTTATTCAGGATTCGATTACAGGTCTCTCCCTCTGAACGAGTTCTCTCCTAATTGCGAAAAAAGACACAAATGATGGGTATGCCATTTTAAAATATGGGCAGGACTATTTAAAGAAGCACCTCCATAGACTCTCTGACATTGTTGTGGTGGGCGTTAAGGACAATAGACCTATGGCTTCCAATGTCAATTTCATGACTTTCGATATCATGTATTTATCCAACTAGATTGGCTGCCATGATTCCTGCATAGACGACCATGACATAGACCTCAAAGAAATGACGGGCACGGTGGACATCAACAAAGAAGAAGTAATGAAGCTAGCAAGGATGAATCAATGCAACCACTGTCAGGATTCTCTTGGAGATGAGGCCCGACCCAGGAAGGTGTTTCAGTCACCCAACCTGTAGGGTTTTTAGGAAAACCTAAATAATATCTCTTGTTTTTTCATGTTTTTGTGCATCTTTTTGAACCAACAATGCATTCGTGTTTACTCTTCTCAAGTGGCAGTAAATAGCAAGATCTTTTTCAACGGTTTTAGATGGAATCCGATCCTGTTGGGAGTTTTTGTAAATCCCTCCTATCATTCCTCTCTTTCTCCTAGAAATAGGCTAGCTCTATAATGAATGAATGTGCACAACCCTTTTAATATATACTTCTTTTTTTGTTCCTTTAAATAATAAAAAAACTTATTTACTAGTGCTAATGAGTTTTTTAAGCCAAAAAAAGTCCCATAAATCCCACAAGCATAAAAATCCCATAGAACTATAAAAAAATTATCATGATACATTATAGTATCATAAGTAGCATCAAACTTTTTTTTTGATGATGATGATTAACATCCATTGAGACCCTTTGGTTTATCAGACCTTAAGAAATAAATGTATTATTTGGAATGTTTTAAAATTTGCTTCCTATGATTAAAAACTTGAGAAAGAAGCGTTCCTAGGTCTTCATAATTTTGACAACTTAAGAGATCTTGGAGATTATAATTGTAGAAAAGATTAGGAAATTGTGATTGAATGTGTGTGTACGCAGGGCACTCTAGAAGAAAGTGAGGTTCGTCCTCAAACTCTCATAGACTCACAAAGTAGGAAAATGGTTTCCTCCCATGGTGTTTTAGGAATTGTCCATCACCTTGTTTCACTATGAAGCTCATGGGAGTTCATTATTATGTTGGCAATATTAATCTTCTTCTTGGAACTGATTAAGACCTAGAGGTATTTTTGACCTTCTAGATTAGGATTAATGACTTCCTTGTGATATATTAACTTTCTTTTACCCTCTAAATTTTTCTTGTTCCACATTCTCGTTTTGAACTTAGATGTGATAGTATTTTTGAGGTTGTTAATATCTTGTGGAGTGGTAGTTTCATCAACTCCCCAAAGATTTAACCAAGATTATAGAGTGATAGTTTCGTCAATTCCCCAAATATTTAACCAAGATTGCAGAGTGGTAGTACATTATAGTATCATAACTATCAGGTTATAGTTTTGGTAGTACAATTTATAGTATTATAAGTATTGTCAAAAAAAATTCTTATTAGGTTGTAGTTTTGGTAAGCTAATTTTGTTACAAACATAATTAAAAAATATATGACTTGGTTTGAAAAGGAGTTGGATATCTATTACAATTATAAAACATATAAAATTGTGGTTATATTAATTTCTTTATATAGAACCATGTCGTTATGATGGCATAAGTGAGATATCTTCCTCAAAGTTGAGAGCATAATTAGTTTTGAATTTTGAGTTCTACTTTTTTTTAAAGGTGGTTCACCATTTGTTAGAAGGCTATTTTATTGGTATATATGGCAACACGTGCTATTCCAACACAAGAATCAAAGTATGGTCAGATTACTTGTTGGAATGAATAACTCATACTTGTCTAAATTATATGAGAATATTGTGGTTTATTAATGTATTGGTCATTTGCTAAGTTTTAGAAGGTTGTTGTTACTTAGTTGGAGTTGAGAGATTCTCTCCAACTAGTTCTCTTATATGTAGTGTGTGGTTGAGATATCTCTTGGAGAGTTTCTTAGTGTGGTTAAGATGGTATCTCTTTCTTTGGCCAAAGCTTGATACATAATTATGTAATATTGTTTGATGAATATAACACTCATAATGGATTTGGTATGTGAAGAAACGTGTCCACTATCCCATTAGCTTTGAGAGTGGATATATAATCTAATTTTAAAGTCATGTCTTAATTAGACACTAAATTGGTGCATAATACCTCTTCTTTGAAGAAAATTTATAAGCAAGAAGATTAAAATGAAATAAAAATAAATTTCACAAATTTAATAATGGAAATTGTTATAAAGTATTTTTAATAAGAATGATTAAAATTAACTATTGGCATAATAAAAATACATATCTATTATAAATCTGATTGAATGGTAAAATTATATGTTTTTTGTTTGTTTGTTGGCAAAGTGGTGGACCCCCCCTGACTAGTAGGTTTTCCATTGGCTAAGTTACCATGAACGAGGGGCATATAAGCTGTCAAAATAACTCGGGGATTGTACTTGGCCTAAACTGCACCAACCCTTAACATGGTTGGATTTTTGGTATCCGCGGGATTTGAAACGTCAACCTTTCCGCTCAGGGGGTGTCTTAACCACACCCCACCACCAACTGTTCTACATCTCACAGATATGGTAAAATTGTATGTTAAATGTTGATTTCAAAAAAATTATATAGAGCAATAAAGATTTTTATATATAATTAATATAAAAAAGAGATTACGTACATTGGGCATAGCTCGGGTGGTTGGGAGATTTGGTTATTGTGCTCCCCACTCGGGTTCGAATCTCATCGGGGACATTGGCTCCTTGGGAGCCCTTGTATGTAATGAAATATTAGACCGGAGAGTTGTTTATCGTGATTAATGATGCCCAAGTTCATGTANATCTATACAAGTTTAGAATTTTAATTTTACTAAGTTGTGTGAGATTACAACCACCTTAAATCTATATTAGATGATTAAAAAATTTATTTTTAAAGGATTTTGATCATTTTCAACCTTTGAAACAAGATTAATATATCTAGTCTTCATATTTATAATTAAATGTTTGTTAACAATGTAATGAACAAAATATTTAGCGCACAAATGTTAGAGCAACTTGTAATGAATAATGAAATAAAAAGTTGTAAATGGAAAGCTCTGGGGTGAAAACCTTCGGTAAAAATTTTGGGCACTCCACTCTTGTGGCTAGGGAATTTTCATCATTCATTTGGGGGCTCTAAGTTAGGTGCATATGTTCCTCCTCTCTCTCTCTTTTTTTTTTTTAAAGCTTTTGTTTTTTAACCTTCGGTAAAATTTATAAGCATTATACTGTGAAAGAACCCTCGGTAAAAGGTGAAGCTATGAGGTGGAAACCCTCGATGAAGCTCTCCGGTGAAAACCTTCGGTAAAATTTCTCGGCACTCCACTCCTACGGGCATGGCATCTTCATCATTTATTTGGGGCCTCACCGCATTTTCCAAAAACTGTTAAAGGAAGACCTAGCATAGTTACACTGCAGAACCTTTAAGAATTTATGGAGTCTATAGAGAAACGTAGGGAAGAAGGAGAGTCTAAAATTTATGAATAAATTGAATCCTTAGATAAATGTAGGGAAGAAAGAGAATCTAAAATCTAGATAGAGTAAAAAACCATGCTCCATATTAAATTTACATCTTTTCAATAAGAGATAAAAAAACAAATAGACGATAAGATAAAAAAAAATGGAGAACAAGGTAGAGATAATGGAGACTAGACTGCATGCAATGGAAATTCAAAAAAAAAATGAACAAGGAGAGGCAAATATAATAGAAAATATTAACTTAAAGGTTTGGATTAAAGAGTTAGAGGAAAAAGTTAACCACAACCTCACCCTAAATAATATAGAAGGTAAAATACATATCAAACACAATCAAGAGGAAATGAGTAAGCTCTAGACTTAGACCATGAGCGTAACAAAAGAGCTTTAAACCTCATAATTTTTTGTTTAAAATAGTACAAATAAGAGGATACGTTAGCCATTGTCAAGACATAACTTCACAATCGGTTATAACTTGAAACTATCGGTCTCATAGAAGCAAACAAGTTGGGGAAATTAATTGCAAATAAAGAAAGGGTAGTATGTGTTAAGGTTAGCTCTACCAAACAAAAATACAGCATACTCAGTAAGACAACAAGTTTAAAAGGAAAGGGGAGATTTATAAAGGAAGACCTCTTTCTATAGGATCAGGCTGAATTAAGAAAGGAAGTCCAAAAGGTAAAAGAAGCTAGGAAGGAGGGAAAATGAGCATTAATAAAAAAATGGGAAAAGATATTATCAGAGATAGAAACCAAAATGATAGTAATAAATAGAAAGTTGACACACTCTAGATCTGCTCCTAGAACTGTCAAGGATTTCCATCGAGAAAAGGCCCTAAGTTAGATTAGATCCCGAGCGACATTGATATATTATATTATTGGTTGAAACTTGGGAACACAAGGAGTCCAAGGTCCCTAATATAGATGGATATGTCCTATGGTGAATATGGAATAAACATTCATGCCATAGAGGCATTGGGGGTATATCATGTTACATTAGGAAGAACGTATCCCTGCATATTAGAATTTATAAGAAAGACCCTTATAACCAATTTATTTGGATATAGATCACATACATTAATGATGAAAAAACCTACATAGCCATTTATTATTTTGCCCCTATTAATTCCAACTTCTATAAACAAAACCCATTTAGATCAAAATTGTCCTTATAATGGTTTAGAACAAGATATTTCTAATCTAAGGAAGTAAGGAAATATCCTTTTTATGGGTGACTTCAATGCTCGAACTTCCCGTAACCAAGCTATTCTTTTAAGCAATTATTCCAACCCTAATCCTCTTTGGTTAGACAAAGACCTTGAGCTAGCTAACATGTACAAAAGAAGTTATGAATATCTAAGTGAAAATTTATTCGTTTATGAGCTGGTCAAATTTTTTATTTCTCAAGATCCTATCATTTGCAACGGTCTCACAAAATGGCCAAACTCTAGTTGAATGACTTGTATCCATGGGCTTGAAAGCAGTGTGGTAGATTATGTTATATCTAATATCCCTCTATACAACAAATTAATATATTTCAACATTTTCAAATATCATGAGCTTGAATTTGATCATAGACCTTTAATTATAGCTCTGAATATTTCCATGCATAGCGATCCCAAGGAGAAAAACTATCATTGCCAAAAGCACCTAATCTTCGATAAAAATAAAGCGAACATTTTCTCCATGATATAAAAAATGAATTGTTTCCTTTATCTAGTATGGAGAATATAGAAAATCTCTACCATAATTTTTCCACAACCCTCCTGTCGTCCATTAACAAGTTATCTATTGAAATCTCGACTAAGACGAGCAATAGTAGAACCAAACCTTGGTATGATCGAGAGTGTAAAGATGCGAGAAAATAAATTAAGCAAACTAGTATAGATTCGATAAAAATGGACAAGATAAATCACTACAAAGCCTTAATTAAAAGAACAAAAGGCATTATCTAAGTAAAAGGCAAGAAAATATCCTACACCTCTCCAAGGTGGCTCCTAAGAAATTATGGAGGCGAATTCTAACTCGCAAAACAAAAGAAGACAATAAAACTTCTTTAAAGATTGGAATTCCTATCTTCAAAAGATTTATGAATCCTTGGATATCAGAGATAACATTCAACCCCTTCTTACAAGGAAATAAGTTTTCTCGTTAGAAGACATAGATTTTGGGGTTAAGCGCTTAGTAAATGGAAAAGCCAAATACATTGAAGGCTACCAAGCAAAAATCTTAGAAAATTGGAGGGTTTGTCCTCATCCCGCATGTCCACAACTCTTTAATCTAGCAGTTAAGAAAGGGTTTCCTACACCTTGGAATCAAAGCCTCATTATTCATCTTTTCAAAAGTGGTGATACAAATGACCATTATAATTACCAGACTATTATGATTAGCCCTCTCTTATCTAAGTTATATGGCAATATCAATGAATTCCTATAAATGGAAGGTAAGTGGGAAAAATGACAAGCACGTTTTAAAAGGAATCATTCAACCACGGACCACCTCGTTACGATTGTCAAGATTAATTAATCCTCCTTTATCCAACATAGTCTATTTGGTAATTTTTCCTAACTTAGGAGGTCATTATCACTATGCTAGAGTATGGGGGACATACTAGGGGTTATCTTCCTCTTGCTTCATTTGCATGCACTATTTTATGCACCCCATGGACCAATACCTACATTTTAGGAGCACACTCTGAGTGCCACCAGCAATCTCCTTCAGTAGACCTTGGTAGGTAAGCAGTTATGCTAAGTTATGTTCTAGTTACTATCAATTAGATCACAATCAGTTAGCCTAGTTCCAGTTTTGCATGATTCAAGGGAATGTGGCACCTTTTGTCCACCTACCTCATTAGTTAACTGATTGTAGATGATTTAATCATCCAGAGTTAGACTAGTGAGCTCCAGCTGTGATTTTTCCACACCGAGTTAGCTACTCAGTTAGTCAGAGCTGGTAGATTCGAATCCTATCTTTAGCATTTGAATTATACTTATTGTACATTGACCATTCTATTACTGATTAATTAATGAATCTTAATGTTATGATAATCTGAGCAATACTTGTTCAATTTGTGTGAAATTTATGTCATAAACTTGTTGTTCACTTTACATTGATTTAATAATTCCACTGCATACTTATTTTCAGATAGATCTCATTTCTTTCTTGTATATCTATGGTCCATGAAATTTAGCATGGTATCAGAGCCTATGTTTAAGCCAACGGAAAACCTCTGAAACCTCCATGCTTGCACTAGAAGCAACTGATTTTCAACATAATTCTTGGAATCATAGCATTGCTCTCTCTGGATTTTGTCTAGAGAAGTCTCTCTAGGTGTGACGAACTCTGAAAAAGTGCACATGTCGAGGTGGAAAGGTTTGAACTAAAAAATGTTTGTGAATTGATTGTTTTTGCAATGTTTTTGCTGGTACAAATTCAAAATGGATTTAAGATGAGTTCCTCCTCTATCACCATTTAATTATGTTGAGTGGAAATTGAAGATGGTTGCATATCTTGAGAGCCATGATCTCCTTGGTGTGTCCTTTGCAATTGGTAAAGAATCTTAGGAAGATGAAAATGATAGGATAGATGCCAGTGAAAGAGCATATGCAATAATGTGTATGGTGATGACTCCTAATATGCATTATCTCTTGGAATATGTTGAGTATTGATCCGAACTATGGAGAAATCTAGATAGATCCTTTGGTGTGCATAAAAAGAAGATGATAGCTAGAGTGAATCCAACACATCCTCATGTGTTCTCCCTTCAAAAGTCTCGGCCTCTATTCTCTCAGATGAAGTTGTTCAAGATGAAGAAGAAGTAGAATCTTCAACTCAATCAATTCAAATTGTTGAAAGTATCCTTGCAATGACTCCTTCTCTTGTTGCTCCAGAGGTTTATGAGATATTTGATATCTCAACTTCTGATATAGATGATGCATAAGAAGATATTTGAATCGTCGTTGTTGAAGAAAAAATATCCTTATGTTCTACTCATTCATTCTCCAGTTATTCTTCTATTCTAAATTATGTGCAAATTTTTCCAGTGAAAACTCAAAGAGCTGAAGAGAAATTCAATTCCTCTCTCTCCAATCATGTTGTTGCCGTGCAGAAAAGTGATACTTTGGATATTTTGGAAGAAATATCATATTGTAGGAGTGATCCATTCACCCTGATTGATCTATAGCTTCCAACAAATTCCTACATGATTGCTTGCACCAATAATTAGAGTTTTGTTGAAGAAGGAGAAAATTGTGCATCTACCATCTCAATGGAGCTCTTGGAACCTTAGTTCCACACTTATGGATATGATATGACCATATTTTGTTCGAATTTTAAGTTTCAAGAACCTCCAGTCATGCTTGTAGCTGTTCTCATTATTTTTGGTGTGAAAAATCAAATACCTCAAGTTTCTTTCAATTTTCTTGTTGGGGATTCGTTGTCAATTTTCTCTCATGAGTTTGCTAATATTAAATTTTGTGAATCATTGGATATTTTTGAACCTATATCAGATTATGGATCTCAAGCATTCGCTCTCCATGTTCCCAGCAATTCTCTAGCTTCCTACTTGATCACATGCTCATCTCCTCACAACACTGGTAAAGATGGAGACATCATGCATTCGCTTGGACACATGCTCCGAACACCTAGAGGTAATTTTACCTCACATGGTTATATGTTCAAGGATACACCATATAATTTGTTTGGGTTTACCTCACATGGTTTTAATTTTCAAGCACTTTTTCTCTCACATCAGTTGATCTCAGTTGCTCTACATGGGTCTAGTTTTCATCTTGCAGTTGTCTATGTTATTGATTCAGTTGAGCATATTCCTCGTCTTCCAAAGAGGAAAATTCCTCCAGACATATTCATTTAGTTTGGAGAGGTTCACATGCACAATCCTAAGATTTTGATGCACAAAAGAACCAAGATTCTATATTACTACTCCATAGAGTTGCAGATTGTAGCAAAAATTTTACAAGTTTTTACTCGAAGATATTTTCTTTTAGGTATAGCTTGTTTCATGATTCCTGCTTATTTTGAAGGGGGGGGGTTCCCATGAGGTTTTCCCATTTTTCCTTATTTTATTAAGCAGTATTTTAATTCATTTAGATTGTATGGGTGACTTTTGAACTAGTTTCCAAGGCCCAAGTTGCCCAAAGTTAGGATAAAGGGGGGTGTTAGGATTAATTAATTCTCATTTATCCAACATAGTCTATTTGGTCATTTTACCTAAATTAGGAGGTTATTATCATTGTACTATAGTATGGGGGACACACCTAGGGGTTATATGCCACTTACTGCATGTGCATGCATGGGTTTATGTGCCCGAGGGACCAATCCCTACATTTTAGGAGCCCACTTTGAGTGCCACCAGCAGTCTCCTTCAATAGACCTTGGTAGGTAAGCATTTATCTTGAGTTGTGTTCCAATTAATACAAGTTAGATCACAATCAATTATCCTAGCGCCAGTTTTGGATGATTCAAGGAACGTGGTGTCTTTTGTCCACCTACCTAATTAGGTAACTGATTTTAAACTGATTTAGTCATCCGAATTTAGACTAATGAGCTCCAGCTGTGACTTTTCCACACTGAGTTAGCTAATCAATTAGTTAGAGCTGGTAGATTCGAATCCTATCTTTAGCATTCGAAATCTACTTATTGTATTATTGATTAATTAATGAAGATTAATGTTATAATCTAATCAATACTTGTTGTTAGTGGATAAATCTACTCAAATGGACTGAAGCCAAATCTCCATTGTCCAAGTGGATCTGGAACAAATCAAGTACATAATACATCCTACTTTCCTAGATCAATCAAGATACAGGAAGAAGAGATGAGTACCTTTCCTCGGATCTATAAGTATTCTCCTCCTTGTTGCTCCAAGCTTCATGCCTTCATATCTCCAACTGCAAAACCTTATCAAAGATACAGAAAAAACAAAGGGTGAAAGAAAACATAGATATAAGTTGATCTAAGCTAACAATTAAGGAATAAATCTCTAAATATCATTAACACGATAGCATTTATGGAAAGAGATTTTTATTACTGTAATCAAGGGGATACATAGAATTTCATAAGGAAAGAATATCATAACCTAGCCTTAACGCTGCAATATTGCATCCAACAATCCAATCCTATCCTCCAAAGGATGATAGTATCCTCCCAAAGGATGAGATCGTGCCTCCCAAAGGATGATACGGATCGCCTAGAAATTCCACCAGCATAAGAGTACCATAGTCCTTCCTCCCTTCACAATGGAGAGAGGGTTCAATTTATAAGGCTAAAGGGATAGAGTAGGTTGAGGATTAGGAGGAGGGGTTTATGAGATATTCCCCATGGGTTAGGGAATTGAATGCCATGTCACCTAGAAGGTAGGAATGATCCTCCACCTCATCCACCTTCGAGAAGGGCCTCGAAGCTTCTCTTTTTTCCCTCTAAATATCAATGGTGCACCTTGGTGTATGAGACAGAGCACTGATGCACCTTGTATGAGGGGAAAGAGTGTTGAATTAAGGGAAAGAGTGTTGATGCACCTTTCCTCAGGAGAAAGAGCGTCAACCCTCCTAGAGGGGGAAAAAGAGCTATGGACAACTTCAAACTCAATCAAATTTAGCTAGGGAAATTTTAGGGATTAGGCATAAGGTTGACACATGGGTAAAGATGACAATATTTCGGTGTAACAAAATGCCCCCCAAAGCATGAAGTTAAAGGATTGTGATAGGTGAATGCTTTTCAAAGTGAAGAAATCGAGGGCAATGATGTTGGATGGAATTTGTTGCAGTACAACTAACTCAAATATCATATGACTCATAACATGGATGTCGACCAATACATTGCAGATCCATTGTAGTAGAGACCGATTGAACACAATCATGGCTACTAGACACAAACGTAGGTCCATGATGAGATGATAACACAACCACGACCAGTACAAATTGGATCTGTGTAACATGACTCAAACAAACTCCATCGCAACCTGGGAAAGGTATCAATAAACCCAGGGTCTTCAAGTTGAACCTGCAACAATGTGAATCTAACCATTTCATTACAATGTCTTGATGTCGAACATGGTAGAAACCACTTGATTACTAGTCATTAATGTAAAGTGTTAACAAGTGTGAGGGAAATCACCATTGATGTCAATGATTCTGAAGGTATCTTAGTACATTCCGCCAAGTGTGAACAAAGGACTTGAATTCAAACACTCAGTAGAATCTTTCAATCAAGAGTCAATGATGTAAAATCATGTTGAAAGCAAGGTAACCTACAATTAAGGCATGTAGGCCCAAGGTACTTGTCTTAGTTTCTAAGTCTAATCCCGGATGAGGAGTTGAATTCGATAGGAATAGACTCATCAAAGGAGGGAGATGATGAATCTTCCATCATCGACACGAAACACGATCATAGATGCTTTAGATTAAAATGGACATCAGAGTGATGTACAAGACTGACTTAGAGATGACCAACATGAGAGATTAAGGTAAACTGTCTGCAGACACTGAACGGATGACTAAACTTATCTTGAACATGGGCATGGCATCACTTGGAAGTATTGACATGAGAATGATACCAATCCCTTAATGCAACTAACTGCAGGAGAATTCTTGGACAACTCAAACGAGATAAGAATACTCAAGGAATCAGTAGGACTCGAAGATAAAGGAAATACCCAAATACTAAATGCATATGTAAATGAATACCATGTTCAAGAGGAACTATGTACTGTCGTAAATATAATGAAACACAAACTCTTTCCTTAATTTCCCCATCACGAAGGACGAGTACCTCTTTTCATTTTTACGAATTTAAAGAGGGTAACAAACAATTGTTATAGCTCATCAAGCGATGAGTCCATTCTCATATGTTTTATGAACCTGAGAAAGGAGGGGTTCATTCCCAAAAGGGTCCTTCATCGTTTCATTTTATGAGTCCAACGAAAGTAAACTCATTCGTCATTTCATTTTTAGAGATTCTGAAATGATTAAGAAGACTCCAGAATGGACTTTTTTGTAAATTTACTCCCCGAGGCATGAAAAAGCACAAAACTAATGCCCAGGAGAACTCTTCCAGTCATGATTGGCTGGAGTATACATTTTCGTAAGTAGTGCCCCTGGTCCGAAAAAGGGGTAAACTATCATCGGGAAGATGACTCTTTAGGTCCTTTTACAATTGTGAAGAAGACAAGTTCACTCGGCAATATTTTCACATTTTAAGAGTATGAAAAGAGCTTAAAAAGGACTCTATTAGGGTTCTTTTTTCATAATCCAATTTTAACGAGTCTGAAAAATAGTAAAAGTACACTCAATAACTCTTCGTTGAGTTTTTTAGGAGCACACCAAGGGCATAAAAGGCACTCGGAACCTTTTCCATGTTTGAATCTAGAGCATGAAAAAGCGATAAAGTAAGCTCAAACCACTTTTCATGTTTTAAACAGAGCACAAAAAATGAAAGTAAGATCGACACCATCTTACTATTTTTAAAGAGCTCGAAGATCAATTGAAAGAATTTTCAGGTATCTGCTTCATTTTTTAACGAGCTTGGAACAGAGAAAAAACAATGATCAAAAGGTTGTTTCATGGTTTAACGAGCCGAAAAATGAGAAATTGCCATCAAAACGACTCCCATTGATGGGTGATTTACCAACATGATATCCAGTGGTTGGTACTTGTCCCCAAGTATAACTGTCAAGTAGCTTATTTCCAATATAGGGAGGTAGGATACATGCCCCCAAAGCTTCCTTTCGTCTACTTTAGAAGCAAATGAAATGGAGGTTCAAAAATTGAGTCTTGACACAATCGAAGGATCCATTTCATTTTTTAGCGAGCTTGACACGAAAAAGGAACTCTGCTCAAGGTCAGTTTTTTTTTTAATGAGATTGAAACCAAGAATAAACATTGCTCAAGGTGACTTGTTTCATTTTTACACAAGCTTGAAACACAAAATAACTATCCTTGAGGGGACCTATTTCATTTTTACACAAGCTTGAAACAGAGAATAACTATGCTTGAGGTCATCTATTTCATTTTTTAACGAGCTTGACATAGAATCAAAACTATGCTCACATGAATCTGTTTCATTTTTAATGAGCTTGACATAGAATGGGAACTATGCTCACCGGCATCTATTTCATTTCTTAATGAGCTTGACAAAGAATATGAACTATTCTCACCGGTGTTCGTTTCATTTTTAATGAGCTTGACACAGAATGGGAACGATGCTCATTAGGCAGTTATAATCCAACATCATATCTAGAGGTTGGCAAGTTTTCCCCTAACAGTAGACATGCCCCCACGGCTTTCTCATGAGGAGAAGAAGCTATGGTATTTGAACGACTGAACTTCGTCACGATGTTCAGAGGTAAGAGACACAACAGGTGAAGGGGAAGGAACCATAAGAACATGCGAGACATTCAGGGAAGTCTGATGACTAGGAGTCATGCAATGATCGGGTTTAACAAAGGAAATATAATTAATGGTCACAATTTTCCCTTCATGGGGAAAATACATCACTCAAAAGAGTGTAGACACTACAACTTTCATGGCGTAAACATAATCTCTCCCAAGGAGCAGATTAAAATCTGAGGGACCTTGGACTACCATAAAATCGATGCAAACAATTTTCCCTCATAAAGTGATGGGAAAATGAGGAAGAATCCCTAAAGGCATAGTAGGTCTTCTATTAAAATCTAGTATCTGATCGGTGGCTGGCACAAGCAGAAAAGAACCTAAGGCTTGCTAAGCATTTTAGGATAGAATGATAACAGATGCCCCTTTGTCAACAATAGTGCGGAGAATACTCTTAGCAGTGACTCACACAAATATATGGAAATGAACACTTGAATGAAGACGATGTTATGTTAGATTACTCCAGTCGAAGGAAATAACCTCATTACTTGGAGAAGTTTCTATCGAAAGAGACAAAAATTCCTCTTGCATAGAACAATCAGAACTAATTATGAAAACTTCAGCGGGTTTCAGTTCACTCTCAACTGGAAGAGAGGGACAAGACAAAGACTGTGTCGAAGAGACTACTTCAGTCTCAACACTCTCTAACGAAAGGGTGGTATCAGGTGGAAATGACATCGACTCGACCACTTTAACTTCACTCTCCAAAGGAAGAGTGGCACAAGCTAAATGTTCTTCGCCCTCTAAAGAAAGAATCGGATCGACCGAGGATGGAACTGGATCGACCACTTAGTCAACCAATGGGATGTCAAGGGACAACTTATGATAATCTGTTGGAAGCCATTACTGAGTAACAATAATATCTTCCAACAATTGAGAAGCTTCATTCATGTGAGGACAAAGGTAAGTAAGGTACATGTCCTTACACAACAAGCAAGGATGTTTGACCTTTCCTTTTTGACTCTTAAGCACAGAGTCACTGGTTGATGGGGTATCATCAGCATGAAGAATAGAGACTGATGACATGAGGCATTGGGAAGCCTCGAACCATACTTCTAAAACCTAGGATAGACCATGACAATATTTCAGAAGGTGGTCACTCTTGCAAAGTCTACAAGGGAACTTAGGCTTACGAGGTGTTCTTGTGGGAAATTCAACACTCTCAGCACTATGACTAGTGGTTGGCGGGTTTCCACAATGATGATCAGAGGTTGTAGCTATGACATTCTGCTTAGATTTCTTCTTCTTATCCTTCCTTTTTGTCTTCTTCTTACCCTCTCTTTTACTAACATTAGAGTTTTCAACATGTGACGAGGAAGAAAGGGAGGTCGATTCGACATTTGAGGAAGAAGGAGAAGGGTTAACATGAGGTCGATGCTCATGCGATGAAGGACCATCATCCGACACAAAAGGTGCATTTGGTATAACAAGTTTGGAGAATAACCACATAGGAAATCCTATAGTCAATCTGGGAAGACTCGAAGTGGCAATGAAGGGAGGAACAACAACTCCACAAGGGGGAGAAACAAAAGACATACCATGAAAAGGGGTCTCTTGACTGGCGGTCCTGGGAGAGTCTCCCATATCTGAACTCACTAAGAATCTCTGAAGTACCACACAAATTAAACACTACTCAAGTCTAAAAGAAACAAACAAATTGTGTGAATAGGAGTGGATCAAAAGTCAGGATCCTCACGGGATTATCAAGGCTTCACAACTCACTATATACCATAGGGTCCAACAATAAAACATGACAAGGAGGATTGGGACCGTACCCTTTCCTGAATACCTAATTACCAGGATGGCACATGCGTAGTAATCTCCCTGAGTGTTTTTCTTAGTGTATTGTGATGCCAAGACAACCAAAAGGTTAACTAAGTTGGTCACATGAATCCTAAGAAGGTCTCCCAATATATACTAGGTACGGGGGAGATCAACTCCGTAGTGGTGTTATCTAATGCAAAACCGCTCGACAAGAGACTTTCAATATACTACCGAGTACATGAAGTACTTTTCTATATACCCAAAGGTATGGAAAATCCATTCGATATATTGGTTGGTACGTGGAAGAACTACAAGCCCTCAGGATGCAGTGCAGACAAACAATTATAGCCGCCATGCTTAAAGATGTTGGAACATGTCTCTAACTTACACACAGTTACTAAATGATTTTAATCCTAAGCTAGTGTTAATTTTATCTTATGCGATTAAGTGGATGCATAAGGTGTGGACAGGAAATGTAAAAAGTATGCAAATCCTAGCTACATGACAATGCACATTTCTCTTTCGATGAACACTACCTAAGCCAGGGAAAGATCTTTTATGTTAAAGAAGACAGAAATCAGAGATATAAGAAAACCAAGTTCTAGTTAAAGCCAACTATGAAGTTTTAAAGACCAACATCAATCACAATTCTTGAAAATACCCATGAATCATCATGCGAGCTATAGAGAAGTTCGAGGGGATCAGTTTTTTTTCATCTTTTTTTATTGAGTTTTCCTTTCAAACTAACATGAATCTGAACAGTCAGGAAAAGAAAAACTCCTTCCTAAAGTGCAACAATTCTAACTTTCTGCAATAATAGTCCGAAAAGCACAAATGAAATCAAAGATGCAACAAATCTCAACAATGTATAAAACAAAGTAGGGAAGCACTTTGATTTTTCAAATGCATGTATGGAAATGAAACTTGATAACTAATTTTTTTTAGATCTACAAACAGAAAATAAGAGAATATGTACAATACTCCATTTATTCAGAAATCAAAAGAAACATGACAAGCATCCAAACAACTCCAAAACAATTCAAGAATTTCTCTAAATCTACCAAAATGCAACCAAAACTCCATGATTGAGGGTGGAGAAAGAATTTTGGAGACCAGATCTAACAATCTGAATAGACCTTAAAATATATGGTAATGTGATTAGGGATGGCAATACTGAACCAATAAGTGGGGGATTGAAATTTCCCTTCACAACCAAGCCACACACTTGACTAGAAAAACATACCAAACTCAACAATACCACTCCAAACAGAGGTAATGTTGGACCTAGGGGCACTATGACTATAATATGCAGCCTAGAAACCACAATCCATCAACCCAAAACCCAAAATT
The DNA here is from genome assembly GCA_001517045.1 of Pseudotsuga menziesii. Lineage (NCBI taxonomy): Eukaryota > Viridiplantae > Streptophyta > Pinopsida > Pinales > Pinaceae > Pseudotsuga > Pseudotsuga menziesii. Next base: position 172,950 of record LPNX010311830.1, on the reverse strand, counting down.
GAAAGAAAATTGAGCTTATCTCTGAGTTTTGAAGGGTTGGCGCACCTTCCTACACTGCACCAGAGTGCTAGAGAGGGGTTGATGCACTTAGTAAACTGGGAAAGAGTGTCATGGGTGCACTTACAACACTGGGAAAGAGTGCCACTAGCGCACTTACAACACTGGGAAAGAGTGCCAGTGGTGCACTTACAACTGGGAAAGAGTGCCAGTGGCGCACTTACAACACTGGGAAAGAGTGCCAATGGCGCACTTACAACACTGGGAAAGAGTGCCAGTGGTGCACTTACAACACTGGGAAAGAGTTCCAGTGGTGCTCTGTCACTCAAGGGAAAGGGTGCTAGCAGCACAGTGGCGCTCTGTATGCACTAGTACTACCCAAGTGTGCCAAAGGGCCAGAGAGGCTAGATCTCTTAAGGGAGAAGGGATAGAGGTAGAGCACTAAACCCAAAAAGAGTCAAGGAGGTCCCAAAAAATATTATAAGACAAAATATATAGGAGGGAGGGTCTCTAGAGGCTAGGAAAAGGATTGATGAAGAGACATGAAATCAAATACAAAATGAAATCAAATCTATGTTATCGCTAGTATGGTCGCCAAATTTGTTAGTGGATAAATCTACTCAAGCAGACTCAAGCCAGATCTCCCTAGTCCAAGTGGATCTAGAACAAATCAAGTACATAATACATCCTAATTTCCTAGATCAATCAAGATATAGGATGAATAGATGAGTACCTTTCCTCATATCTATAAGTCTACTCCTCCTTGTTGCTACAAAGCTCCATGCCTTCAGATCTCCGGCTGCAAAACCTTATCAAAGAGACATAACAAAAAAAGAGTGAAAGCTTACATAGATATAAGTTGATCTAAGCTAACAGTTAAGGAAGAAATCTCTAAATATCATTAACACAATAACATTTATCAAAATATATTTGTATTACTGAAGGAGATAGGTAGAATTACATAAGGAAAGAACATCACAACCTAAGACTTAACATTCCAATCTTCCATCCAACAATCCAAGTCCAGCCTTCAAAGGATGATAGTAGCCTCCCAAAGGATGATAGGGATCACCTAGAAATTCCACCAGCATAAGAGTACCATAGTCCTTCATCCCTTCACAATGGAAAGAGGGTTCAATTTATAAGGCTAAAGGGATAGAGTAGGTTCAGTATTAGGAAGAGGGGTCTAAGGGATCTTCCCCATAGGTTAGGGAACCGAATGCACCTCGCCTAGAAGGTAGGGATGATCCTCCACCTCATCCGCCTTCGAGAAGGGCCTCGAAGCTTCTATTTTTTCCCTCTAAACATCATTGGCACACCTAGACATAGGAGACAGAGCATCGACGAACCTTGCATGAGGGGAAAGAGTGCCATAAGCGCACCTTGAATGAGGGGAAAGAGCGCCACCGGCGCACCTTGAATGGAGGGAAATAGTTCTGGTGCACCTTTCCTTAGAAGAAAGAGTGCCAACCCTCTTAGAGAGGGAAAAAGAGCTAGGAACAACTTCAAACTCAATCAACTTTAGCTAGGGAAACTTTAGGGATTAGGCATAAGTTTGAAACATGGATCAAGATGACAAGATTTCGGTGTAACACTTGTCCGATTTGTGTGAAATTTCAGTCATGAATCCGTTGTTCAGTTTACATTGATTTGATAATCCCATTGCATACTTCTTTTTAGATAGCTCTCATTTTGGCTTGTAGATCTATGGTTCATGAAATTTAACAAGGATTAGGATCATTGCAGAGGAATGCCACAATAATAAGTCTCACCTATTTTGTTTCTTTGTGGATTTTAGAAAATATTTTGATACAGTGCTTAGAAATAACTTGTGGAATAGGCTAGATGAGGTTAAGGTTCCTTTTGAGTTGAGAGCTATCGTGATAAGGTTATACAAAAATTTCATTGCCAAGTTTAAGAATAATGAGGGGTGGAGAATGAATATAAAGTGTAATATTGGAGTTGAACAAGGATACCCCCTTTCCCCTACCCTTTTTGACATTTACATTGATAAGCTAGAAAAGTGTTTAGAAGAAACAGGTTCCACTGGTACAATATTAGCTGGGATAGTTATCATCCTCCTACTTTATGCAAATGTTATTGTTCTTATGGAAAGGCATCCTGCTGATCTTGATAAGCAATTGAGAATTTTTAAATATTTTTTCTCTAACATGGGTATGACTATTAACACCGACAAGACAAAAATCATGATTATAAAATCTGAGAAAGACACCTATGCAAATTTTATGTATGATAATAGAAATCTAGAGGAAGTGGCTTCTTACAAGTTTCTGAAATTGATATTCATCACAAGATCAATTGGAACTATAGCATTGAGAAAAGTATTAATGGATGGTGGAAAGCTTATTTTCGTCTTGAAAATAATTGTAAATCAATCAATCTAGTCATGTGGGATAAGAAAAAGTTCCTCTTTGAAACTCTTGTCATCCTTGTTATCTTGTATGGTTGTGAAGTATGGGGGTGCAACATGTCTAGAGAATTTGGAGGAAGTGTTAACACCTATATTTAACAAAGGGAGAAATAAGACCATAGTGGAGATAAGGTAATGTTGTTTAAATACTTTGGTTAAAGGATATAGTGCAAAGGTGGAATGATAGTCAAAATATCGATCAATTCGCCAAAGAGCTCAGGCCGCGATGAAGGAAGGAAGAAAATCAATGGTTGGTGTTTCCCCCGCCCTTCGCAACATGCAAGGAAGATACGACAGGTTCCGACTTTTAACCAACTGCACAGATCAATGGTTATAAAGCGGTCCTGGGCAGATCCATGGTTCACATCAAATCCGCCTTGCGAAGACACGAGTTGGTTAAGAAAATGGAGTCTGGCGGAATCGTGTATCCTTCTCTCAATCCGACGGCGGAGAAGCGAGGTCAGATCATATCGAGGGATGAGATTGATTCCGGAAGCGGAACTTGCATGGCGGATAAGCCTAAAAGCCCCAGCGGAATTTGTAAATCGATGACACATCTGACGGACAGAAATCAAAGCGGGATAGATCAACAATTATTATAAGTTCTAGGGAGTGAAATTGCGTGGGAGATAAGTCCCAGACTCCCAGCGGAATTGGGTAGGCGTTGACAGATCTGACAGCCGATGAATGCTGGGCGATCACATCAACAGCTGAAAAAGATCCTGGAGCCCAAACTTGCTCGTTGGATAAAGGGAAGGAGCCCGGCAGAGTTTGACAGGCGAAAAGTGATCCAACGGCTCGCCAATAAAGGTATATTAGATCAAGGGCTGTGGATGATCCCGGAGATTAAAGCTGCACGAGGGTTAACGCCAGAAGGCCCAGCGGAATGTGGGACGTGGCGTTTGATCCAATGGTGAAAATGGAAGGTGTGGCACAGCAACGGTTGTGAGCGTTTCCGGGGCGCGACGTTGCACGTTGGTTAATATCAAGGCGCCGGGCGGAAAGGGCATGTGGAGCATGATCCAATGGCCGGGAATTAAAGAGAAGCCAGATCTACGGTCTTGGATGAAACCAGAAAATAGAAGTGCACGACAGTTAGAGATAAGTGGTGGTTGCGGAAATTAATGTTGTCCACGTAGCAGAGTGAGTGGTCCTATAAAGGCAGGGTTACCTCTCCAATTATTATTTTATTTGCTCGGGACCCGGCAAAAAGGACCTGGCGATTTGGGAGTTTCCAGTTGTCAGTACCAGGCTCATTCCGAACACACGCCTCCACAGTAAGCCAGGTAGGACTTTAATCCTGTAACTCCTTCGTCCAATTGTCATTATAAATTAAGAAATGGACCGATAGAGCGAGGTTTGTGTGTCTGGTCGGGTCGCGGATGATAGAGAGGAATTTATAGTAGACAGACACAGGGGCGTCTGCGACCCCTTCCTGTCTACAGGGAGCGTCTCCGGCAACAAAGAGAAATTGCGGTCTTATTTTTCGCAGGGGAATGACGTTCTGAATGTATGCAAGTCCTTTTTTTACCATTTTGCCCTGGAGCAAACCCTCCACTTCCCTGAATTTGCCGAATGGTGCGTGGTGAATTATTCTCCCTCTCAAAGGATCATTGTAAGTCGGTCCGCGTCGAAGATACTGTGTAAAATTGATGCTTCGGTCGTCAGGGAAAACCTTAGTCTGCCCGAAAGCTACCCTATAAATCGCGAGTCTGTAAATGAATCTGTCCTTGCTGAGTTTTTCAAAAATTGCGAAAGTGAAGGTCGCTCTCGATTCCTGTCAAGTATCCTGAAGGAAGGTCAGTCCCTTGAAGGTCTTTCCTCGCCTTACCCCTTGCACATTTTTAGAACTGAGGTGCAACTAGTAGTCTTTGGTCTGTCAAGTGTTAGGTCTAGATGACGATTGTCATATAGGTGATGTTGTCCTTGGTTTCTTGTTAAAAATAAATTCTTTAAGTCCCGAGTCTCAATCAGTCCCCGTGCTTAATTTGGATGAGTACCTTGCCGAAGCTATCCACCTCCAGTAGACTGAATTTCCCAAGGTCCAGTTTTTTAGGTTTCAAACACACTTGCTTAACATGTTATTGTGTTCTAATGTTACTGAATTAAAGTTTTTAAGTGCTCTATATTCTTCTGATTTGCCCAAGCAAATCAACATGGTCGAATTTTCCAATTATATCATGTCCGAAATATACAGGATGTTATTTGATGAGGACCTGCCTCGTGTCCTGGACGAAATGAGATGTCTAATGCAGTCATCGTCCGAAGATCGGGTGGGGGACTGGTTCCTGTACAGAGGTTACACAGTGCTAAGAATATATGGCTTTACTGGTCAGCCTTATAGGCTACCATCCTTCTTGACCCCAAGGATTTTTGCACTGGAGTTCATGAGGCAAAGATTGTTGTCAGAGGAAGAGCACTTCGGTGCTTTTAAACCAGCGTAGATCCAAATCCTAGGCTCTATCAAGCGCCGAGATGGATCAAATGTCTCAAGGTACAAACCTCTAAGTTCTTAGGTATCCATTGATTTGATTCAAACCAAAAGACAATTTTTTTTATTTAAGGTCCACAAATAATATTTTTATTATTAATATTTAATATTATTTATAACTAACATATAATATTTTTTATTATTTTTTATTTTGTTACGAACTAACATTCCAACATTTCCCCATACATGGTTTTAAAACCATATGGAAGGCCCTCCTACAACCATGGGTTGTTTATGAGGCCTTGCACATGGTCTTAAAACCATTTGCAAGGCCCTCCTAAACCATGTACAATAAAACCATGGGTTATTTAGGAGGCCTTGCACATGGTTTGCACATGGTTTAAAAACCATGTGCAAGGCCCTCCTAAACCATGTACAATAAAACCATGTGTTGTTTAGAAGGCCTTGCACATGGTTTTAAAACCATGTGCAATGCCAACATTTTTTTGGGATGATTCAATTTGTTATTTTTTATTATTTTGTTAGTTAGGAACATTACACCATCTCCCCCATATTGTGTTTTTTTTGTGACTCACATATTTTTTTACGGATAATTAAATTTTTAGTTTTTTATTGTTTTGTTAAGTAGAAAGATTACAACATCTCTCCCATATTAGATTGTTTTTGTGGCCGACATTTATTTTGGCATATATAATTAGAAAATTTATTTTTTATTAATAAAAATAACGTTACATAACGTTACTTAACGTTACAAGATCTCCCCCATACTGGGCTGTAGAGCGCTGCGCAAGAAGATCATGTTACATCAGGTGAACCACAGAGCTTTGACTATTTCCACAACCCTAATCAAACACATTTAACTTCGTTTGATAACATTATTAACTCCTGTACGGAAATATTAAACAAATTGAAAGCTGATGCAGCAGCGAACATCCCATATCGGCCATATCAGTTCGATGTGGGCAATGTTCTAGAACAAAATACAGAGCTCTTACGCCTCTTGAGAGAAGGGATAGAACCAACTCGCTTTTCAGAAAACATACTGCCTGAAACTTCACAGCAGCAAAAGTACAATCAAGAACCATGTGGAGAAAGAACAAATTGAGCAACAGTAGTGAGTTATTGCAGAGGAATTGAAAATCGTTTATTTAGTTTGCAGAACGGTTAAATTGAGGGTTATAGTATTTCTTAATTATAATTTCACAAAGAATTTGGTGAGAGATATTATTTATGACGCTACTTAATGTTGTGTTTTTTAATCTTCTGGATTTTAGTTCAATTCTTTATTTTATATTATATTAGATTCTTGGGTGAACCACAGATCTTTGCCTATATCCTCAACCCTAACCAAACACATTTAACTTCGTTTGATAGCATTATTAATTCCAGTATGGAAATCTTAAACAAACTGAAAGAACTTGATCAGAGATATTATTGATATTATTTACATGCAAACCCTAATTAATGTTATGTTTTTCCATTCTCTAGATCTTATTTCAATTCTTTATTATATATTACTGTTGAAACCCTAATTACTGAACTAATTGTTTAATGTTTAAATACATATTACAATGTGAATGGAACCTAGTTTAAATCTAGTACAGCTTTATAATCTCACCATGCCTATATATTCAGTGAATCATGATTATGCCAGTGTTTTTCTGATTCTGATCTCATTTTTACAGTCCAGAGAATACTTGGTTGAATTTGTTGACCTAGTTGTACTAGGATAAGGGTAAGCGCGGCCCGAGCCTGTGCTATTCGTTTGGACAACGGTGTATGAGCATAGGCGCGGCTTGAATTTGGCTTGATCGATCATTCTCTGAAATTGACATGATGATCTTGATCTCTTTGTCATTGCTGTGCGCGAGTCTGATATGTTTAATTTTTTGTACTACTAGGATTCCTCACCAGCTACGAATAAGGATTAGGATCCTATTATTTAAAATGAAGAATGTGAATATTTCCATCGTATTCTGCCTTTTCTATTGTGAAGGAGGAATGTAAACATTTTCACGTATCATACTTTTGGATTTCGACTTCTCTGTTTCTTGATTTTCATTTTTTTGATATCTTGTAGTACGTTATATGTTGAGTTTCTTTGTTGAATGTAAATTCTTTCAGCTGGAGACTTTCGTTTTGGAAGATTAAGTCAAACATATTAAGTAGATGGTAAGATCTCTCCCATAATATTCACTTTCACTATAATTTTTTGCCGACATGTTAGTAACGTTACATCACGTGACAAGATCTCTCCCATAATATTCACTTTCACTATTATTTTTTGCCGACATGTTAGTAAAGTTACATCACGTGACAAGATCTCCCCCATAATATTTACTTTCAGTAAGATCTCCCCCATAATATTCACTTTCACTATTATTTTATGCCAACATAGTGACTTGACAAGATGTCTCCCATATTATTCACTTTCACTATTATTTTATGCCGACATGTTAGTAACGTTACATCACGTGACAAGATCTCCCCCATAATATTCACTTTCACTATTATTTTTTGCCGACATGTTAGTAACGTTACATCACGTGACATCACGTGACAAGATCTCCCCCATACTGGGCTGTAGAGCGCCTCTCGACGCAAAAATCTTTGAATATTAAATTTCCATTTAAAGTCGGCCCTTTCATTTTTACAGGTAAAGGTGCCCTGGAATTTATAGAAAGGTTGATGGAGAATATGGATTTCATAAAAGATGTAAATGTGAACTACGATCCCCACTAGGTGATCTCATTAAGAAAGCAGGCAAACAAGAATAAACCCTTTGAGCATCAAGCTATTGAGGGACTAGCTGAAATGGCCAATATGTTGCAGTATACTGACAGGTCAGATTCTGATGAAGAGACACATGCTACACCTATCAAAGCGACCCAAGTAACAGAAGGTGCTGGTATGGTAGTCAAGAGGAGTTTGTCTGAAACGGAGAGTATGGACATAGACGAGGAAGGGCCTCATAAAAAGGCAAAGCTGCTTCAGAGTGGTGAAATTGTAGATAAGGAGGTTTCTAATGGTTCCAAAAGAGGTGCCCTAGTTCCCCTGAAGGCAATACAAGTAAGTCAATGCTCTTTTGAAAATCCAGAAAGCGATGTAGACAGTTCGGAATTGTGCCATGTGTTTAAGTCTAAGGAAGACCTAAAAGCCAGTTACATGGAGAAAAGGAAGCGGTCTATGGAGGAAACGAGAAATTTGCTCCCGAAGGTTAGAAGTCTGTACAGTTCGAAAACCTCTCTGGTCTCTGCTAGCGATGCTGAGAGGAATACTTTTAGAATGGCTATGGTAAGTGACAAAAAAATGTCTGAAATAGAGATCCGGTTAGATAAAATTAGCACTCCGGACAAAATTCAGCTCCACAAACAGACAAGCGATATCATCTACTCAGACTTACTTCAAGCCATGATGAAGATCAATAAATTGCAAGTCTTGATAGATAAATTGGAAGTCCAGTTGAAACATGAGAAAGTAGAAAATAAAGCAAATGTTGTTCAGATTAAGAAGCTGCAGACAGACATTGCTAGTTCAGACAGTACACAAGCAGTCAAGAGATTGTTAGAGGAAAAGGATAATGCCCTACAGGTCCTGAAGAAGAAACTGAAAATCCCAGGCACTAAACATGTTCAGTCATCTGAACTGCTAGCCCTCCAAGAAGAAAAGGATAAATTCCATCAGGAGATGATGAAATACAAAGGAAGATACGGAGAGTTGCAGGAGGAAAAGGAGAAGTGGGAAGCCGAAAGGGAGGAGCTATTAGCCCAAATCTCCTTGATGAAAAAAGATCAGAATGAAGAGAAGGAGATTATGGAAGAATTGATGAGCCAAACCCCCATCGGCGAGGACTTTTCCATTGTAAATATTCAGAGGCCTTTAGATGATTTCTCTACTGAGGGTTTGTTAGTACCAATAGCCCAGGTGAGTTTGAAGGACGAAGCAATCAAAGATTTGAGAGCAGAGAATGAGAAGATGAAAGCTGAGTTGGCTAGAGTGAATGAAAGCAAAAAACAGATCTTGCAAGACAGGAATCAATTACAGAAAAAGCTCGATGAGCTAAAAGAAAAATGCATTGGGAAAGGCCCTCTTCAGGGGGCGAAACACATCATTTGGGATACCCTGACTATAGAGACTACCAAGTTCCGACACTACTTGAATTTTATTGATGATTTAAGTATACTGACAGATTCGGCTCAACAAAAACTGAAACTGGTAAATGAACACATGGCAAAAAGACCCCTCACCACAGCTCAGAACACATTAAATTTTCTGAATTCACTGTCATACCAGAAGTTGCACGACATGGGCATAAAGGACAGAATCTCAATAGTGCTGTGGGCGAAAAAGATCATCCACAAACACCATTTAATGAAGACTGTCCAAGACAAGTCAGAAGAATTGCTTGTGCAGGTCAACAAGTTCAAGCAAGAGTTTAAAGAGCTGTTCAAAGATGGATTGCCATCCTTCTGGGACGAAGAAGGTCGGATGCTCCCGTCGAAACATTATCATCACCTGCTTGTCTGGGCTCGCATGGACCACTCAAAGTTTAATAACATGGATAAGAGCCTGACAGGACAAATCATTGTGAACATGTTGACGGAAGACTTCGAAATCCTGCAGAAGTTCGCAATCATCAGAGCCAAATTGCCCAAGAAATCTTATGAAGCATTTATGGAGCTCGAGGTAGAGATTCGGGAGATGATGGAGTGTGACACCCCAAGTTCGGAGCAGTGGAAGGCTGTAGAGCGGTTTGGGAAAACAAAGTATATTCTTCCTCCCTAGGAACAGGTGTCATGCAATGAAGAGCTAATGGGGCAAAGACGTGGAGCTGATGGGGCAAAGACGTGGAGACTGTTGGGGCAAAGACGTGGAGTTAATGGGGCAAAGACGTGGAGCTATTGGGCGAAAGTTTGTTATCCAGTTGATTTATACTTTGTGATCTGTTAGGAATGGAGCCGTAACAACTTCCTAGTGGTGTAGGAATTCAGTTACAAACTCTAATTCACACCGATCATTCTATTATTGATCTGCTGGGGGCAGACTTATTGTTTTATCTATAAATTTGTATCTTTTTATGAGATGGGGGTTGGAACCCATCGAATGCAGTGATTTGTGGAGAACATATCTGTTTTGTTTAGAATACCAAGAATGAATGCATGAGAGTTTGGTCAAAGATTCATGTATCATTGAAATTACAGTCTGTGCTTATTTCCTTATGTGCTTGTATTTTCCTTGTGTAACACTCCATTCTATTTCCTCTTCGTATCTGGAATAATAGTGTTTGATGATTAGAATTCATATGCTTATGATCTTTTCATCGTTTCAGATATTATATGAATTTTTCTGCTAAAGTTGATATGGAATTCGTCTTCGGCGCTCTGTATTGATGGACTGTCTCTTCATCTCTTTCCATTTCACCTTGATAAATTGAATGACTATAATGATGTGATTACCTTGCCTTTGATAAATCTTGTGTATACATCTTTGTGATCTTTTATATGTATATGACTCCATGCCCAATGGTTATGTGATTGTTTCAGCCAAATACATAAATCTGTGAATGTTATTGTTAAATCTGGTCTTGTTAAATCTTTATTGAGAGATCCCTCTTTGGAAGAAAATACCAGTTTCTTCCTAAAGTGGTTTTGCTGTTACCTTGGAGCTTACCTTTTACAACCTGGGTACGTTCTGAGTGCTAACAAACCGGCGCCGTTGCCGGGGACGAAAGTGCTTATCTGCCCCGGGAGAATGACAAAGATTAAGAGAAATTTCTGTGGGCAAACAGGAATTTCAAAAAGGAAAGAAGGTTGTGTATTTGCCCTGGCGACTTCATTGTGAAATTGTTTCAAAAAATTCAAGAATGACATTCTGGCTTCAAGAAGACATACACGAGGTAACTATGATACCGAAATTCTGAAAAGTTTTGAGGATCCAGAAAAGTTATTTAAGAAAAAGAATAAAGAGCAGTTAGATTTTCCTTTGTTTGGACCATCATCATCACCAGATTCTCATATCAATCCAGCATGGGAAATCAATACGGCGCAGACCCTATTGAGAACTAGATCTGAACCTGACCTAAAAAATACTAAGTTCAATCCTTGTAGATTGAGAGCTAGGTCTGAATCCGACCTCAAAAATACTGAGTCCAATCCTAGTAGGTTAGAATCCTATCTGTTAGATTCTCTCTGGAAGGACCTACAACAAACCTCTAAAGCTGAAATAACTGCCTCCGAGCATTCTCAAAGTACTGCAGTTCCTGCGAACCCACCCAGACCAATGGCCGCTAGATTTGCTCCCTTGCGTTTGCCAGCTGTATTACATGATCTCCCCCAAAATTATTCTCAGCGAATTTCTTTGTTTGATGGGGAAGGTGATATAACTGCAAAGCAACATGTTGCCAAATCTGAAGATTTCATTGAATTGGAAGAACTTGACTATCCTGATGTCAAACTGAGGTTATTTGCACAAAGTTTGTCTGGAGAAGCGAAGAAGTGGTTTAACGACTTGCCTAATGGATCTATAATAAATTTTCAGGCCTTTCAAAATGCCTTTCTGGACAGGTGGGATGATAAACAGAACCCTCTGCAGCTTTTGTCTCAATATAATGGTCTCAAGAAAGGGGCTTTTGAGTCTGTTCATGAATTTTCAAGCAGATTCATGAGGGCTTACAACTCCATTCCTGAAGATATAAAACCCTCTCCTGCAGCTGCTAAACTGCATTATGCTGGAGCTTTTGATAATGATTTTGCATTTTCATTACGGGAAAGGAAATCGGCAACTCTCGCTGCCATGTTTACTGATGCCCTAGAAGTGGAAGCTAACATGATGGCTAGCGGGAAGATAAAACATAGAGACATGGACAGGAGGAGAAAAGAAGAAAATGTGCCTTCTACTTCATCTTCCTCTACTGATGTTAAATTTGAGACGATGTTGAAGACTATGGAAAAGTTGATGGATAGGTTAACCATGGATACTAGGCCCTTCAACAGGGAGCAGCGCCCTTGAAATTGAGAAGTATCATATTTGCTTTCCTGTGGGGATCACATGGTCAGTCTCATAAATATCATCTTGCTAGTTGGTCAGCCTTATCACTGCCTAAGAAATATATGGGCTGGGGAATTAAAAAATTTCATTGGTTTAGTATTTCTCTCCGACTTAAGACCTTTTGGAGAGTTCTTTTCTGTGATGGTCTCTGGCATCGGGTCCTTATCACAAAATATTTGAAGCAGTCCACTGTCACTTCTTGGATTAGAGAGAAAAATTTCTGTACGAGGGGTGTATCGGTTATATGGAGGGGGTTTATCCAAACCCTTCCTTGGATGGGACCGCACCTTACTTGGCTCGTGGGAAATGGCAACGATGTCCTGATTGGTACTGACCTTGTGATTGGTAACTCTGAGTCATTTACCTTTCTTGATGAACTTAGATCATATCTGGAGGATCTGTGTATTACCTCTCTTGCTCTAGCACACAATATATTATCTGATGCACAACATTACTGGTATACTGCTGAAGATCTATATCTTGATGGTGAATGGAAAAACATCTGGATTGCATATGTTAGATGTCTGGATCTGAATGGTATCAGACTTACAAATACACCTGATTCTCTGATCTGTAATTATGATAAGAACAAGGGATCGGTTACGGCTGAAAAAGTATATGAATATATTATCAATACCATCCAGCCTGACCTGGGCAACAGACTATATGATACTCTTTGGACGAAATGCCTCCCAAGGAAGATTGGTTGCTTCTCATGGCTGGTTATAAATAATAAAATACTTACATGGGACAATTTACAGAAGAAGGGTAAAATTGGTCCTGGCATTTGCTCCTTGTGTTTTGCTTTCGATGAGTTTGTTCATCATATTTTTATTTGTTGTCCGATATGGAAAGATATACTGGGGGCTGTATGTGACCAGTTACAGCTTAGCATTCCCCCTATTCCAGATTCTATTACGGCAGTACAACACTATTTTACATCCCTCACCTTGCGATTTGGTCTATTTGGAAGGCCCGCAATCGTGCGGTTTTTGAGGATATCAGGGTTAATATATGGGCTTTTATGCATTAGATTATAAATGCATTTCATGTTATTACCTCACAGTCATCCACTTATGGTAGGAAAAAGAAATTTGGCAGAAGGATTGGGCATAAACCACATATGATTTATCCATGTGGGTATTTTGATGGTGCTGCGAATTCTACTTCTGCAGGCATTGGATACTGTATTTACCTCAATGAGAATCATCGTCTTGAATTTGCGTTGGGGGTTGGAAGGGGGTCTAATACTAAAGTAAAACTTCTTGGACTCTGGGCAATTCTGCACACATCCCAAATGATGGGTATACCTTTGACCCGCATTTTTGGTGACTCACAGGTCATTATCAACTGGGCAAACGGTATTTCTGCTCTTTCCCCACCAGAGCTCTTCCACTAGTGTAGGGAATCGCTTCAGCTTCTTAAAAGCTTCACTGGTCTCTCCATCATTCAGATTTATCGAGAATACAATGGGATTGCAGACTGTCTTTCCAAACAAGCACTCATGTATTCCCCTGGATTTGGGTATTATTTTGAATTTTGGAGCGACCATTTGGTCCATAGTGACTCATATCAGCTTTTCTGAGTGTATATGGGGTTTATTACCAGTTTTTTTGATATACACCATAGATTTAACTGAGTGCTCCTTTGGACTGCAGCACTGGTCACATGTATCTTGATAGATGGGAATGATGATGGATGATCTTCATTATGATGTGGCAGATTACTGATGGGACACATGTCATTATACCCCCTTCCCTCCAGATGCAATTCGATATGATTCGCATTATATGATGTATATCTTGATGTTGTACCCCATTTATGGGTGGCTGTTAAAAGGCCCTTTGATTCTTAATAAAGAATACCAAGGACTGTTTTTTTCCTCCTGGAAAAAAAAAAATTCAAGGAGTCGAGTTCAGACTTTATTACATGAACTTCTTCATCTTTTCGATCGCATTTCTTATTGATTTCTTGTAGTAAGATTGGTAAATACCTTGAAGAATCTTCTTAATTCTGTAATCCAGCTCATCGTCAACCTTTCTTGTTGCATTTTTATCTTCGGGAGGATTCCTCTCCATGTTTCTTGTATTCATGATTAAAAAAGGTTTGTACGATACGAAGAAATTAACAATTAAAAATAATTATTATAATAATAATAAATATTTTTATAAATATAATATTTTTATTATTATAATGTGTATATAGTTTAATAGTTTTTAGGGAATGAAAATATTATAGCAATACTCTTTTTTTTAAGGATGAAGTTAGGGTTTTAAAGCCTAATCATTGGTTAAATGGCATGGATAATTTAGGGAAATGTAAGGATAGTGTAAGATAGTGAATTAATGGAGTGTGGGGGCAACGTATTAATGAGTGTGAGGGGGCATGGGCAATGAAGGAGGTGAGGTGGGTGGGTTTCCAAAGTGGTGAAGCGAGGGCGTAGCGATTAGAGAAGATACGGATACAAGTAGTAGAAAGGACGTATCTGTGAGTATGAGAAGGATCGTTGTAATATGCATTTAGGTATATTACATGATGGCATAGTTCGTGGGTTGATAGTGGAGTGTTTATGGGTTGTTGTAGAATTCCAGGAGGATGTAGTTGCGTTCAAAACAAATAGGAAACAATATGAGATTGGTTTCAATGTCCAAAGAATAATCAAGGAACAGAGGTAACTCTATCAAGTCACTATCTAGTTTTTTTACAACAAAATATGGTCTGTAGCAGAAAGAAGAGGGTCACCCCCACCAAAAGAACAATAGCTATGAGAATATGTTCAGGGTTAAGAATTATATAGAGGAGGCAAATGTCACATATAGCCTCTATATCCCTAAAAATATCCAAGATAAAATTCAAGAGGCAGAAGTTTGGGTTAAGCGAGAGAAGGAATCTCTAACTGTTGAAACAATGCAACAATATTTGCAACACTAGACTTAGGATGCAAGCACCTCTCGAAGAAGGGAGACCAAACATGCAAAAACAATTTTACTTTACTAAAAAAACAAAACATTGTTAGGAAACAATGCTCCGAGCAATGAAGTGTCAATTATATCTATTTAGATGATGAATAGGTTATATTGTTTTATTGTCATTACTTAGTTTCATTTCAGTCAAATACAAAGTCATGTAGTTTTTAATTATAGCAATACAATCAAACTCATTAATGCTTATGTTATTATAAATACAATTATATGGACAAAACTAAGACAAGTATGCACTGTGACTGGTATGGTTTCCCAAGCGGTAGAGTAGTCTAGTGCACCCACTATTATCTCTTTTTGATATGATATAAAATAGATTAGTTTATAAAAAACCATAAATTATAATAATAATAATCTAATGTAAGGTTATACCTTAGCCAAATACTATGAGTCATTGTTTGTGGGAAGGGATTCCCTCCGCATAGTGATTTTTTTTCTTAGTGTATGGAAGTGTAAATACTGGCCTACCCACTTTAGATTCAAACATGTGACCTCCAAGGAAGAAACATGTATACCTAACATGAAGAATAGAGTAATTTACCTTGGAATCCAAGATACCAGATGCAAGTTTTAGAAGCAATGATTGTTTCAATGTGATTCATTTCACTTGTTTCAATCTCACTTCTTCTTCGATTTGAGCATTAATTGATGAAATGAGTGTTAAATGAACTATTCAATATCACGAGAATCTAATCATTAATAAATAATTTTCATGAGATATGGGTCATAGATGAATGACTTTAAATACACAGTTAATCATAAAAAATAATACTTTATAATGTTAAATATGTATCTCGGGCACACTTAAATAGAAGTGTTATTAAAGTTAAGATGTTTACAATGCTCAACCTATATCGTTTGGTCATTAGGATTACTTAACATTTTAAGAGGAAGCATTGGAGTGCCAATTATAAACATGGTGTGTTGCACATCATTTAGTATGCAATTTGAATGGTAAAGCAAACCATCAACTAGTTTGAACTCTTGTCTAATATTTTCACATGGTATTATAGCCATTGTTGGGTATTCAAATTTCATTTTTAAAATATTAAATAAAAATCAAAATTTAACTAATTGTAATAAACTTTTTTATTTGTGTTATTGATTTTTTTAACCAAAAACTTAAAAGAAAATTATTCACTTGAGAAACTAAGTAATTAAATTTATTAGTGAAGATACTTCGTCATAAAAACTACCCACTCAATTTATGCTTACATGAGAACAAAGCAAGGTTCAAAGGGTATCTATATTATATTGATGTGGAGATGTAATTCATATCTCTTAAATAACTAAGCAAAAATATAGTTTTACATTAATCTTTCAAAAACCTTTACAAATATCAATAGATAAATAATGGGAAAAGTACCATTTAAGATCATTGTCTAGCGACACAAAAAATGACACATGAGGCACTCTTGTTTGTGTACAAGGGACCTATTTTTCTAATGGTTTCACTACTTAGTTTATGGAGGTGTACATACCCTACCCCACAATTAACCCCGAGTGCTAAAAATTTACTCCTATATTGACCAAAAGAAATTCAAAGAAGTCGCATGTCCTTACCTCCTTGCACTGGTCAAAAATTTGGGCAAGTACCACCAATTTGAAAACACTTGTGCATAGACATATATATTGTCACATTACAACTCTTAGTTATATAATAGTTATAACATTTAAATCCCTAATCGTCGAGAATCCTTTTATGCATAATACAATGTATTATGCATGGAAAATCGAAGTCTGAATCTAGTTTTGAGCTTGAATAAATCTATTTTTATTTTATATATATATTTTTATGACTGTGATGGAATATGGAAACTCAACTCATTTTGTAATCACTGATGAAACTTTGAGGAATAAGCTAGAGCATTGTGACCAGTGGGCTAGATGGACATGCCTTCTAATAACAAAATAATGTTTTTACTCAATGTGCATCCATCTTCTTCTGAGGAACA
This sequence comes from Pseudotsuga menziesii, assembly GCA_001517045.1. Classification (NCBI taxonomy): domain Eukaryota; kingdom Viridiplantae; phylum Streptophyta; class Pinopsida; order Pinales; family Pinaceae; genus Pseudotsuga; species Pseudotsuga menziesii. Next base: position 156,087 of record LPNX010311830.1, on the reverse strand, counting down.
TGGTAAGTTGCGTCTTGCATCTGCCACTTGCTTGTTGAAACTTGACCATTTGCCATGCATGCCAACTTCAACTATGTTTCCAATAGTGTTTTTCCCTCATAAAGTCTTGTGTGAAGATAAAAATAAAACCAAATTATTGGAGAAGGATAAGAATTTAAGAAAACATATACAATAATAATAATTTTTTAAATGTAGAAAAAGAAAGTAAAAGAGTTATGGTGATAAGACATAAAGTTGATTATATATGAGGTCATATTATATATATTTAACGTTGTGTGTGCCCCAGACAGATGAGCCCCTGCTTCTCGTTCGTGAGGCCCACTCCTCCTTTTATGGGGCCCATTTTGACACTACAGATCCTGAAGAGTCTTTGTAGTGCCACTTCTTCTAGCTAGCTATGCAATGCCAAGTCAATAAGTATGTGTGGGCTGGTTTATTTAAATGTGTATATATGATTTCGTTTGGGTCATATCACATGTTAAGTTTGGTGTTGGCATATGTCAAAGGAAGAAAGTGTAAAAATAATTTTTTTTATTTTCTTAATAAAGATTATTAGATATATTAACTATTCAATATAGTAAAGAGCATTAAAATTAGCAATTGCTCCAAAATGTGTAATAAAATGTTGAAGGAAAAATTGAACAGATACATATTTGAATTGAACAACAATTTCTCATCCTAGAATAGATGCACAACTAATAAACATTTGGGATCTAGGTACAAAGTATTTTCATTATGTTCTACGATGGACTAATACTTGTATCTTGGATTTTGAGGGTTCTTAAAGCGACTCAAAACTTAAAAATCTCTTGAAACAATATAATAATTATGTCCTTATATTTTTAGTTTCACCGAGTTTAGGTGAAAATAAAATTTTTGAAATCATTTTAAACAAATAATATAATCCCTTATAACCTAAACTGGGAGAGATGTTTTTTATATTAACAATAGAAAAAGAACAAACAAGGTTGCATAGCTAACCCAATACCTATCAAGGTTAGAAAAACTCATCCAAGATATAAAATAAATTAAATTAAAAATTTAGAATGTAATTAAGCTTGCAATGTGTCAAAGCATAACAATTAACCAAATGTTTTGCAATGCGTTGCACACTCATCTAAGACACCTTGCCACATGTGCATGCAATTTGTCTTTGTTCTTACTCATGAACCATCCCACTATGATACATCCCACATAAGCAACCATTATCGACCGAGCACAAGAGAGAAGTATGGTTGCATTCATATTAAGGTCATACTGGGCATTGAAGGAAGACCTTAAGTACCATTATTTCATTCTCTTATCCCCAAATCCAATTGAGCAGAAGCAAGCTATATAGTGACAACATTGGTGGTTGTAGTTGTGGTGTCATTGGTTGACCTCATTGGTTGATGCATTCAACTAACAGATACCTAACTCAATTGCTATCTTTTATTTTGGATAACAATAACTATCTAGAATGGAATCACAATCTCAAAATGTGACTATTATATGTTAAGATTCTTATATGCAATTTTATGGGAGCTAGAAAGGAATCTATGATGGGAACAGATGTTGGGAAAGATGCTTCTTTTGTGGATTTTGTTTTTATTATTAAATTGCACATAAAAAAAGACTCTTCTCAATAAAATACAAGTGAGAAGGGGATTGTTAACAGTGTGAGCTCATGTTAAAAGGAATCTAAGTCTACTCAATGCATGTCACTATCTCCTCTTTAATGCCTTATTCCTTATTATCTCTTATGAATGATGCTCTCCCAATGGTAAGAATTTGAGCTATTTTTCTACATATTTCCCTAAATAATTTCCTCTAAATTGCTCTACCACAATGGCGGAAATTTAGTTATTCTCAAGTTGGTCGAGCTACCATAGATATTGGAAAATGGAGAGAGTTCTCTGGTGGTAAAGGGGATATTTTGAAGGAATTATTCAAGCTCGATCCACCATTGTGGAGAATCTCCTGACATATAAGAAACGTTTGTTTGTTTACATGCTAAAAATAGAGGAACTATGGGGAGGAGCATGGGTGGTATTCAACAGAAAGATTAATTTAGTTGAAGTTGAAATTTTGAGTAAAAGATATATTTGAATGCATGCCAAGGATGCCAAGGATGCCAAGGATGATTACCATGGGCATGAGGTAATGCATGCCAAGGATGACTATCCTAGGGTTGAAGTAATACCACAACAGTTCTAGCTCGTGAAAAACCATTTCTTCCTTTTTACAAGCATATTGTTATCTAAAGCATTCAAATTGAGTATGAGGCTCAAATTCATTTCTACATATATTTGGGAGACAAAGTGCTACCTCCAAGGTAGTATTTCCATAACCTAGACATTGCATTGCTTTATATGGAATCTCGGTTTCCTATTTGCAGTGAGAGATCCTTTGGATGTAAACACTGAAAGTCCATAGAGGTTTGGGAGAATTAGAAAAAAGCACACTAATATTTGTATTTTCTTAGTTTTTTTTATTTGTATGATAAGAAAACTTTATTTTTCATTTTGCGCTCTTTTGTTAATGTCTTATTTGTATGATAAATAACTTTATTTTTCATTTTGTTCTCCTATACTAATGCCTTGGACAATTATAAACCCAATAAAATGCATGTGTACTTGCATAGGCCATCACAGTGATACTTTTAAAATTATTTCATAAAACATTTAAGTACATCTTTTGTAGCTTGTGGAGTTTAATATGCTTTGATAAAACATGAAAAATGACACATAGTGACCAAGTTCTTGCATCACATGATTAGTTGGCTTCGTATTTAGGATATGAGATGGAAATTTCGTAAGACTATTAAAATGCTTTGATAAAACATTGAACATTGATACATAGTGACCAAATGTTTACATCACATGGTTTGTTGACTTCCTATTTTAGGATATAAGATGGGAAAATGGTGATTTAATGTGACTGATGGAAATAAGTAACATGCCATATACAATAAGATAAGGAAGGAAGGAGATTCCCAAATATGCCAATTTACATAGTATATATTGTAATAGTCATAAGTGACTAAGTTATGTTTGAGTATTGTTGGAATATTTAGTACTTTCAAACTTATTGTAGGAATATTAAGTTTTGTGAAAAAAATGATGTTAAAAAATATACCTATACATTCTTATGTTTCCTTCATTTGACCATTAAAAGCAATGGCCTCCTCAAAACATCCATTTCTGGTGTATCCTTCAATCATTGCAAGTTTCATATAAGATGATATTAGTCAATATTTTAACGCATGTTGTGTTTGGCAAAAGCTTCAAATCTATTCCATGTTTACATTGAAACTAATAAAAATGAGGTGTGTTGGTTTGTTATATCTAATATTTGTCCTTTGAGGTAAAGAAGATGAAGTATTATCATAGAACAAAATATCATGTTTTTGACACAATGAAATGTAAACTCATGCTAACGGGCTTAATGGTTAAGAGCATGTGTTTCCTCCTAGGTGTTAGGATATTTAGACACTTAGGAGTTAGTTAAGATCGACTTGTGTAATATATCTGTTAGGTAAAAGTGTGTTTCTTTAGTATGCATTAGTATGCATTTGTAAATATTCTAATCCAACAGTCACGATATGTTCTAGACATAGAGTGATCCGACGGTTCAACTTCTCTTACATCATACCTACCATTGATCCATGGCTTAACACCCGATTGGTCCATGATCTCTATTTAAAGAGCATGGAGGGTCCTTGGCTAGTTGATCGATTATGAGAAGATCATATGTAACTTTATTTCTTTTGCATAATAAATTGCTCCAAGCAGCTATTTGGCTGGGATCGTGGACTGTTTCCCTCTCAAGGGTTTTAACCACATGACAAACATCGGTGTGTTGATCTGTGATCTATTTGTGTGAAGCTGTTGCTCAAGGTGTTCGGTATTTTGGGAGTACCCTGTGTACCCGAACACTAGGAGGTCACGGGTTCAAATCCATAGGGGGGTAGTGTATGTACACCTCTATAGACTTTAGGAGTTAAATCGTTGCGCAGAGGGGGGTCCCTTGTCCCACAAACAAGGGGGTCTCATACATCAATTTGGTGTCTCGCTTGGCGGTGACCTTAAAAATAGTTTATTATTATTATTATTATTATAAGATCATATTGTAATATTGTAAATAACTCTATGCCGAACTGTAATACCATTGTCACAGAATAAGATATAATGTATTTGACACAAAGAATTGCAAACCTATGTTAATATAAGGCCATATTGTAATCCTAGAAATAACTCAATGCTGAACTGCAATACAGTTTGAGATGTCGGATCTTAGACCCATGTTTATTTCAGGGATAAAAATTATGATAGCTTTCTAGCCAATAGACAAAGAAAGTCAAAGTTTCATTAAGACATTGTTGCAAGTATGTTGTTGGAATGTTGAAGCTGTGCATCTTTTGTACAATGGTTCCATGGAGTTAATTGTCACCTACCCTTACATAATGTTACCTAGTAGAGGTAGTCATTTTTTCATAGTTCAGAGATTAATTCAACCTTACTAAAACACTCAAAAGAATTTTACAATCAAATGTACAAACTCTATAACATTTTGCAAAACAGAGTATAGTGACAAAGGTTGGTAGGGCAACGTTGATTAATGAATTTGAAGGGACATGATCCCCAATTTTCCAAGAAGAATACAATTGGATAGTTATATGCATTTATATGCATTGGAAGATTTATGAATAGAATGATATGAATATATTTATGAATAGAATGAGCATCTTAGACACAAACAACAATATCTACCTTTAATAGGTTAATTTGAAAGTCAAGAACTTGGTGTAAATGGAAACTCCATAAAAAACAAATGTTCTTGCCTATCAAGGGTTAAGGGTTTGAAGCAATGCAAAATCCTAACAAATTACATTAGTCATAACAAAAGAAAGTGCTTAATAATCATTTTGAATCATAAAATAAGCACCAAAATATGCTTATGAGACTTGAATTTACCAAGCATTAGGGTTTTTCTCAATGCAGGCTCCATGACAACAAAATGGCCTCATGAAAATTAAGTCTTCCCAAATTAGTTTTAAAAAAACAATTACATGAAATATAAAATGAAATTAAGTCCTCCCATATTTTTAAAGAAAAACAATTACTTGAAATATAAAATGAAAATTTGTTTTTGATAAGGTTAACAAATTTTTTTGAATGATATAAGGTTTTTATAGCTAAAAAATTATGAACAACACATTTAAATTATAATAAATATAATACTATGTAAATGGTTTTTAAATTCAAACAACACGTTACATAAAGATTTAAATCTAATTATGTAAAATGGTTGTTTTCAATAATAATTTACAATTTTTTTATAAATAATTAACTTGAACACGCTTACTTTTTTAAACATGAAGTAATATTACCTACACTTTTTTGTAAAATTCAAAGTAATTTCGTTTTTTGCATCGAGAGTAGTAAGGTGGTTACAATCCAGTAAGAGGGAGATGCCATCATATTTATCAAGTTACATAACATAATGTTCCATGTTGACACGTAACTTTTTTTTTCATTAGTGTAAATTCTAAGCGAGAGTTGGATCCCAAATGAGGACGACCTCAGCCACTAACACTACAATGATATTAAAACTAAAAAATAATTAAAAAATTCTTGTACTCTATGTTAGTCCTAGATTTGTCTGCAATTATATTTACTTATCATTTGCTTTGAATATTTTCCATTCCTTTTATTTTTTATTTTTTCCATTATTGTAAATTTCATTTTTTATTTATTTCTGTGTACTTTGAAATCATATAGTTTTAGATTTAGCTCCCGGTTTGATAAATGAGTGACTGTGTTTATAATCAAAGAATAGAGTGTCTTTGAAAAAAAAAAAAATCATCTTTGAAAAAATCAAAGAATAGAGTGGTTAATTGAGTTTTGAAATGATTGATTGGATTTTTTGTATGATCTAATGTAGTCTAGTAGCGCATTTTTTTATTTCCATATACTTGTGCGCTCCCAGATTGCCAAGTTTAGGCCTTGCACAGGTTTTAAAGCCCTATCAAACAATGATGGTTAACTCAGTTTTTCGGGTTTTGCAATAAACCTGTAAGGTGACATTTGGCCCTGGTTTTTACAATAGTCAAGGAAGCAATGAAGAGAAGGAAAATGACACAAGAACATAATATTTGGCTTGCTAAAGATAAAAAGGAACTCGAAAAGAAATTGAGACAGGTGCAGAAAGAGTGCAACCGATTACAAAAGAAAGCTCATGCACTAGATGGCATTGTTCCGTTAGCAAAAGCTGCTAGGAGACTTTGATTTGATGTTCAAGTCTAAGTGGATAAGACACATGTCACAGTTACATAGTTTACAACTTAAATTTTATTATTTTGATACTTTTTCTATTTTTGGTACATCTCAATCCTGAGAAAGTGGATCTAGGAACAACTCAGCTAAAGACCACTTTTCCTATATATTATAAGGTTTTGTTTTAAAGTTTTGGAGGAGGTGAGACTCATGAGGGTCGAATACATACAAGCTGCTCATGTTACAATCTGATAAATATTTTGTTATGTGAGGATCTATTTCATGATGAATTATTTTTTATTATTGGAAACTAGGTTTAAAACTGTATGTTGTTATAATGTTCAGTGATTCTGTTTGAATTTTTGTTTGTAGTTTTTATTTATATAGATGTTTTATGTATGAATTCATGTGCGGGGAAATGAATATTATTGCAAATCGATATTTGAAATGTATTTTTAAATGTCTTATTGTTAGGATTATTAATCCTCCCTTGTCTAATTTGGTCATATGTCTAAATTAGGATTCATGTCCAAATCGGGAATCCATCCAGTCTGTTTTTAGTCACTAGCACCATTGGGTCCACTTGGCCTAATTGGGGCACATGTTCCAGTTACTAAAGTGTGGGGAACACTAATTGAGGCCTACTGCCACTGATTGCACTTGCATGCATCAATTTAGGAGCCTCCTAGATCAATTCCTACAATTTAGGAGCCACTGGGAGTACCGATACCAACCTTCATCAGTTGAGTTTAGTTAGTGACTAGTCAAGCTGAGTTAGGAGTCAGTTACATTTATTTCTAGTCCTCTACATTCAGTTAGCGCTAGTTTTGCATGGCTGCAGGAGAGGCGCATTTCTCACCTACCACGGTCAGTTAGCCTCAGTTAACACTGAATTAGACACTTGAGTTGTGTTTTAGAACTCCGTTGAACTCTGGTAATGGTTTAGACAAGCTCAGTTAACTATTGAGTCCTCCTATAATGATTTATACAATGTCTTAGTTACCTACAGTCAAGTAAAGTCTAATCGATTTGAATTTCCTCATGTGGATTCGAATTGCATGTGGCTATTTAAGCCATTGTACTTCAATGTAATTATTATCTAATTACTCTTTGATTAATGATAAGCATTCACAACTGCAAGCCATTTTTGCACGGTTTCATTCTTCAATAACTGAGTAAATTGTGTGATCTATCTTGTGAGTTGTGTGTTTTTCCACAAAAATATGTGCTCAATTTAATATGGTATTAGAGCCTCAGAGGATAAGGAACTTCTCCTCCTCAAATCTCCTACTAGATCATTTTGAGCAAAAATGCTCCTTCCAGCTCTGCACCAGAAGCAGAAGGTTTACCACTTAATACCTCAAGTTAAGAAATTGTTGATCAAGCTTGATCAACTATGTTGGGTGTGATGAAAACTTGAAATGTGCAAGTTGTCTGACCTTACGGTGCCCCTTAGTTTTGTTTTGGAGGTACAAGTTCGAAATGAATTCATCAGTTCCTCTTCTCACTCGATCCTAAGACTATTTTGAATGGAAGCTTAAGATGTTTGTATTTCTGAATAGACATGATCTCTATATGGTGTCTGATGGATTCGGTAGAGAGTATTTTGAGAGTAAGAATGACTGGCTAAATGCATGTGATGTAGCTTTTGGAATAATGAAAATGGATCTTTCTCCTAGCTTGCGCTACCTCAGTAGATCTATTAAAGATCCACGGGAACTCTAGACAAGATTGGATAGAACCTTTGGAATGATTGAAGAGGATCGTAATAGCACTTTGGAGAGCATATACAGAACCATAAGAAATATAAAAACTTGGCCTCCACTCTCTCTAATGAATTTTTTCAAGACGAAGAAGAAGCAAAAGCTTCTACACAGTCAATTCGAATTGAAGACAGTCTCCTTGCAGTGACTCCTTCTCCTGATGCTCCAGAAGTTTATGAGATATATGATATCTCATCTCATATGGATGAAATAGAAGAAGACATTTGAATCTCTGATATTGAAGAAAAATACTGCTGCACTTCCATGCAAACATTCACCGGTGATTTTCCTTTGAATTCTATGCAAAATTTGCCAGTAATTGCTTCCAAAAGTGAACAGGAATTTGATTTTTTTCTCTCTAATGTTGCTGTTGGTGTGAAAATATGTAATAACTTGGATATTTTGGAAGAAATATCAGATTACCAGAGTGATCCATTCTCTCCCCTTGATCTAGATCTTCCAACAAATTCCTGCAGGATTGCATGCACCAAAATTCAAAATTTTGAAGAAGAAGAAAGCTGTGCATCTACCATCTCGGTTGACCATTTATTTGGATATGATATGAACCTTATTGGATCTGATATGATCTTATTTGGATCTGATCTTATATTTCTTGGTTTAATATTTCAAATTCGTAATCTTTCAGTACTGCTTGTAGTTGTTCTCATCAACTGTGTGAAGAAACAAGTACCGCAAGTCTCCTACAAAACTGTTGCTCGGGATTTGATTTCATTTCACAGTTTTGGTTCTGTTGTGAACCTATTTAGATCTGATTTACTTTCTAATTTGATATTTTTTTGTTCAAATTTTAAAATCCAATAGCTTTCAGTCATGCTTGTAGCTGCTCTCACCAATTCTAGTGTGAAAAATCAAGTACCGCAATTTCTTTTCAAAACTACTGCTGGGGATTTGGTGTTAGTTTCCTCTTATGAGGTTGCTGATATTTTATTTTGTGAATAATTATATATATGAAGCTATACCAGACTATGGATCTCAAGCATTCACTCTCCATAGTCCCAATGCTTCTCTACCATTGATCACATGCTCATCTCCTCACAGAACTAGTAAAGAGGAAGACATTTTGCATCCGCCTGAACACTTCCTCCTAACACTTGGGGCTGATTTTACCACTCATAGTTTGTTGTTCATGGCTACAACATATCAGTTTCTTGAGAGTTCCTCATATGGTTTGAATCCTCAATAACCTTTTCTCACTTATCAGTTGATTTCAGTTGCTCTACATGGGTCCAGTCTTGATCCGACAGCTATCTATATTTCTGATTTAGTTGAGCATATCATTCTTCTTCCAAAGAGGAAGATTCCTCCATACATAATGATGGATAGGTTCACATGCTAGGCCCCAGGATTCCTGTGCACAGAAGAACCAGATTGATCCTAATTATGCCTGCTTAATTAGAGGGGGGGATTTTTTCCCATGTGGGTTTTCCCCAGCTACTTGTATTGAGCAGTTACTTTACTTTACTTGATGTAATGGGTGACCTATGGTATTAGTTACCAAGGCCCACAGATTTTCCAAGTTAGAATTCATGGGGGGTGTTAGGATTATTAATCCTCCCTTGTCCAATTTGGTCATATGTCTAAATTAGGAGTCATGTCTAAATCGAGAGTCCATCCAGTCTATTTTTAGTCACTAGCACCATTGGGTCCACTTGGCCTAATTGGGGCACATGTTCTAGTTACTAAAGTGTGGGGAACACTAATTGAGGCCTACTTCCTCTGATTTCACTTGCATGCTTTAGTTTAGGAGCCTCCTAGATCAATTCCTACAGTTTAGGAGTCACTGGGAGTACCGATACCAATCTTCATCAGTTGAGTTCAATTAGTGACTAGTCAAGCTAAGTTAGGAGTCAGTTACATTCGATTCTAGTCCTCTACATTCAATTAGCGATAGGTTTGCATGGCTCCATGTAGGAGAGGTGCATTTCTCACCTACCACAGTCAGTTAGCCTCAGTTAACACTGAATTAGACACTTGAGTTGTGTTTTAGAACTCCGTTGATCTCCGTAATGGTTTAGAGAAGGTCAATTAACTATTGAGTCCTCCTATAATGATTTAGACAAGGTATTAGTTACCTACATTCAAGTATAGTCTAATCAATTTGAATTTCCTCATGTGGATTGAAATTGCATGTGGCTATTGAATCCATTGTACTTCATTATAATTATTATCTAATTACTCTTTGATTAATGAAAAGCATTCACAGCTGCAAGCCATTTTTGCACTGTTTCATTATTCAATAACTGAGTAAATTGTGTGATCTATCTTGTGAGTTGTGTGTTTGTCCACAAATCTATGTGCTCAATTTAATACTTATATCCATATGATGCCACAAGATTGGAACTATTTGTTGTCTTTACTTGTACCTATTATGATTTGAACCTATGTTCTGTCTTTGAAAGTGATTATGTTGAGTAAATTAATTGTCATTGATGTCAAATCAGTTATCAGAAGTCAAAGATATGGTGGCATACTAAAGGTTGCAGGTATCCAAAATAGCAAAGGAATAACCCTGTTACATGTTGCAGGTTGCAAGTTGTAGGGTGAATGACAAACAGATAACCCTATAGCAAGTTGAACGACTGAGATCGATCATCAAATGTTCTTGCTGAATTAACTAGCATAGAGGTTAAACATGTGCGAAGTGATACAGTTCTGCAAAGGATTAAAGATTGAACGGCAGAGGTTACTCTCGTCCTAGATCCAACGTCGGAAGGATGAAGTTCCGCAAAATATCAAGATCGGAGGCTTACATTAATCCTGCACTAGATCCGATGATTAAGGATTAATTCCGACAGTTAGGCGAAAAATCCAAAGTTCTGTAAAATATCAAGATCAAACAGCTGAGATTAGTTCCACTAAAAGGAGATCGATGGTGCAGAAGGAAAATGTTGGAAGGGAATTGCAGACACAACATTTAAAGATTCAATGAACCTGCATCCCGCAATCCGAAAGATCGACGGTCAGAAATACTTCCGTGAGAGATCGACGGTGTAGAAAGGTTAGAGTGGAAAATGAAAGACAAAGAAGTGCGAAAGCAATGTTTGAGATTTTGAGAACCCGCACTCCGAATTCCGCATTCCAGAAGATCAATGGTCAAGAAACAGCCTGCAGGAGATCAACGGTGAGGAACGATTGGTGTAGAAAGACAACTACAGAAATTGTTAAAAGACATTTTGGAAAAGTCACAAACCCGCATTCCACAATTTGTATCTTACCTCAGATCAACGGTCAGGAAAACGCTCGACGAAGATCAACGGTGGGGAATTGTCGATGAGGAAACCATGGTGCGGAAATATGATTTCCAGGAGTAAATCTATGCATTAGATCAACGGTCGGGAGAGAATTAGAAATAGGATCAACGGATCTGATTAAAGCTAGAAGATGATATTGTGGAAAGAAGATGGATATTGTAGAAGCACCAGAAAATGATAAACAAGGATGCGGAAATGAATTCTGAGTTTTGGGAAGAACGAAACATTGCCTTTGTTGAAGTGATGGAATGGTTGAACGGGTAGATGAGGAGGAGGTATGTCTGTCAGTAAACAATCACAATCCAAAACGAAAGAACACAGCTATGGAGAGATGCGTTGGTAGGTAATAGGTAAAAGATATTTATTGAATGAATGTGTAAAGAAGAAAGTGTCTCTATTAGAAAGTCCGATAGAGTCCAAAGTGAATAGTTTTTTTTCAACTGTTCTAAAAGACTGAGAACATTAGTCTAGGGTGGCAGGGTGGTGCTAGGGTAGGCCACAGATCTGCAAGGGGTCGAAGCCTCCTTCTAGTCGTAGTTGGAGAACACAGTGTCGTAGCATCCTTGTATGTTGAAAGCAGACTGAAAACCATAGGGGTGTTGTAGCATCCTTGTCTATAGTTGCAGGAAAAATCTAGGGTGTACCTACATCCTTTATGTTCCAGCAGATAAATAGTTTTGTAAATTCATCTTATTAATGTGTTTGTGTTGGTGGTTTTCTCTTTTGAGGTTTCCACAATAAAATATGTGTTCTGATTGTTTATTTTTGTGTATTTTAAAGTAAAAAACAGCAATATTGATTCACCCTCCCCCCCTTCCATTATTGTGGGATAAACCAGAAATTGGTATCATAGCAAGTTCCTTCACAAACAACTTAACCACTGGAAGGAATATCCCATCCAATAATTACAATTGATCAACAAGAAGGATTGGCCACTAACAAACCTCCACTAGTTACCAGAGAAAATTATGCTAACTGGAGTGTAAGAATGAGTTGTCATCTGATGTCTCTAAGATGGAAGGTTTGGGAAGCAACTGAAAAGGACCTTAAGATAGGAAACCAACACCCTACAGACACAGTTGAACTAGGTTAATATGAAGGTAATTCCAAAGCCCTAAATGCAATATTAAGTGTTTTAACAAAGTTGATATTTACTAAAGTTATGCAATGCACATCTGCCAAACAATCTTGGGACAAGTTGAGAATTATCTATGAAGGAGAATCTAAGGTTAAAGAATCCAAACTTCAAACATATAAAGGTCAATTTGAAATTATTAAAATGAAATAAGAAGAGAACATTGGTGAATACCTTCTTCGTGTAGACGAAGTTGTTAATGTGATCAGAGGGCTTGGAGGAAAATTAAAAGAAAAGGAAGTAGTAAGCAAGGTACTAAGAACATTACCAATGAGATATGACCCAAAGGTATCCACCTTAGAAGAACGAAATGATCTTAAAATGGTAACATTGGATGAGTTACATGGAATTCTCACTGCATATGAGATGAGAACAGGACAAAACGGAGCCTCAAGAAAAGAAGCAGCTTTCAAAGCCTCCTTAAAAAATGAATCAGAAAACCAAAATGATGAGGAATCCTTTTTAATTAATAAACTTGAGAGAGGGACTGGAAAATACAAGGGGAAGTTACCTTTAAAGTGTTTTAGTTGTGGAAGGACTGGACATTTTGCCTCTAAATGCACCTACATTAAACAAGATGAGAATGAAGAAAAGGAAACTTCGAAATTCAAAAAGGGTAAAACAGGAAACAAGAAAAATCCTATGGGAGAAAAAAAATTGTTTACACCATGGAAGACAGTGAAGATTCAAATGGAAGCGAAATTGAAGAAACTAAAGTTTTATTTAAGGGCCTAGATACTCAAGCCTCAAATAGTGACTCAGATGTGGAGGGAGAAGTAGACCTAAGAGATGAACTTGTAAGCGCCCTTGAAGAACTTGAGAAATGTATGAAAAAGAATAGATAGTCAAATCTTATCATCAATCAGTTGGAAGCTCAACTTCTAGATGCCAAAAAGGTTGAGGAGGGCCTAAGCCTACAGCTCAAAAGAAGAATACATGAGTCTGAAAATCATGTAGAAGAAATCATGCAATTCAAGTGAAAGCTTGATGAAGAATCTATCAAATCAAAATTTGAGATTATCTCAAGGATTCTAGATGATATTATGAGTATCCAAATACCATCAAGTGATAGGTCTGGTTTGGGGTTTGTTAAAAAGAAGAAGAAGAAGCCAGAAAGTTTTCCTGCCACCAATCAAGAAGGAAGCAAGAAAAGCTATGATGAAGTACTAAAGACTCTAGCTAAATGGGAAAAAAGCAAGAAAGCAGGCTTAATTTCTCAAGATAAAAATAGAAATAATATAGCTCCCAAGAGACCAAATAGATATAATGTAACAATTTTGGTCATAAAGCCGGAAATTGCAGAACTAAAAGAAAGGTTTCTGTATACAAGAAGAAGTCATCAAGTAACAAGTTGAAGGGAAATAAGAACCTTTTTACACTACTCCAAAAATATGTCATAAAATGTTATAAGTGTAATAACCATGGACATATGGAAAGAGACTGTAAAATGAAGACTCCTACGAGGAATACTGTTGCAATCGAATCTTAGAACACTAAACAAAAGAAGTATTGAAGAGAAAAGGAATAACATTAGAGTTTCGTGATTGCTTTGTGTGCAACCGAAAGCCAAAAATTATGGCACTTGGATAGTGGTTGTTCAAAACATATGACCGATGACCCAAGCAAATTCATAACCTTAAAATATAATAAGGGAAAATTCACTTTTGGGGACAGTTTGTCCTCCAAAATAATCAGCAAAGGAACAACTGTTGTCAGTAGCAAGATCAAAGCAGAAAATGTTTTGTTGGTTTAAAACCTCAAGCCTAATCTTCTCAATGTAAGTAAAACATGTGACCAAGGAAACATTTTCATATTTGGCTCAAAAAAATGTGAAATCAAGAATAAGAAATTAGGAAAGGTCGTTTGCATTGCTATGAGAAATACAAACAATGTATACATCTTGGAAAATGAAAACCAAATCTACTTAAGTATGGTAGATGAAAGTTGGTTATGGAACAGAAGGTTGAGACAATTAAGTTTTGACAATATTTTCAAAATAAGCACAAAGGAAGTTGTAAGAGATCTACGAAAAATTGTAGTTCCTCTAAACTTTGTATGTAAACATTGTCAACATGGGAAGCAAACCAAATCCAGTTTTAAAATAAAAGAACATATGACCTCACACCCTCTGGAAATAATACACACAGACCTTTGTGGACCAACCAGAACTAAAAGCTTGCAAGGAGATCACTATTTCATGTTTCTCATTTATGATTACACAAGGATGACATGGGTGGCATTCCTCAAAGAAAAATCAGAAGCTTTTGAAAATTTTAAAATCTTCAAGGCAATGGTTGAAAATGAGTCAGGTATGAAAATCAAGTGTCTTAGATCAGATAATGGGGGAGAAGTTACCTCAAATGAATTCAATGAGTTTTGTGAAGGTCATGGAATTAAGAGACAATTTTCAACTACAAAAACTCCTCAACATAATGGGGTTGTTGAAAGGAAAAACAAAACAGTCCAGGAAGCTGCCAAAACTATGCTCAATGAAGCAAAATTGTCGGATTCATTTTGGAGAGAAGTTGTATACACAATTGTCTACATACTTAACAGAGGACAACTCAGAGTGAATGAGGACAAGACCCCTTAGAATTGTGGTATGGAATACCAACCTCAATCAAATATTTTAAAGTGTTTGGCAGTAACTGTTACATCAAAAGAAACGAGGATGACCTTGGAAAGTTTGACTCTAGGAATGATGAAGGATTCTCTTTAGGAGACTCATCCACCAAAAAGGAATATAGGTGTTACAATAAAAGGTTTCATAAAATTGTAGAAAGTGTTGATGTGAAAGTATATGGTATAAAACCAGGGAAAGAGAAAAATCTTGACAGTATTGAAAATAGTTGTGATGATGAAATAAAAGGCTTGCAAAAGAATGAGAACATTCATAATGATGAAGAAGACAAAGAGAAGGAATATACACAGGAAGATGATGAAGACTTCCCTAGACCAGACACTAAAACGCCTTCTAGGAGGGTACAAAAGGATCATCCAGAGTCACAGATCATGGGTGATAAAAATGCTGGAGTCAAAACAAGAAGGAAACTACTAGATGTGGAACAAGCCCTACTCTCAATAGTAGAATCCAAGAACTTTACAAAATCCAGCAAAACTGATGAATGGGACAAAGCCATGAATGAAGAACTATATCATATTGAGAAAAATGAGACATGGGAACTTGTCCCAAGACCTGAAGATAAGAACATTGTAGGAACCAAGAGGATATTCAAAAAAAAGTTCAATCAAGATGGGCAAGTAATAAGGAAAAAAGCAAGATTGGTTTGTAAGGGGTATGCCCAAGTGGAAGGTATTGAATTTGAAGAAACTTATACTCCTATAGCTTGACTTGAAGCAATCATAATGTTTTTAGCACTACCATGTCATAAAAACTTCAAAGTATATCAAATGAATGTCAAGTCTGCATTCCTAAATGGAAAACTAGAAGAAGAAGTGTATATTGAACAACCTGAAGGGTTTCTCTTGTCTAAAAACAAATATTATGTCTGTAAACTAAAAAAGGCACTATATGGTCTCAAACAAACTCCAAGAGCATGGTTTTCAAGACTAGATAGTTACTTGAAACAACAAGGTTTTAAAAGAGGGGTCACTGAAAGTAATCTTTACCTAAAAATCGAAGATAAAAGTACGATCATTGTTGTTGTCTATGTGGATGATATCATTTTTGGAGGCAATAAGTGTAGACTTTGCCTCTTAAATGGAGAAAGAATTTGAAATGTCAATGTTAGGTGAATTGACATTCTTCTTGGGATTGCAAGTCTACCAAACAGACGAAGGAATTTTCATCTCACAAACTAAGTACATCAAAGATATGTTGAAAAAGTTTAAAATGGAAGATTCCAAACCTGTTGGTACTCCTATGGTCACTAGTTGCAAGTTAAGTAAGGATGATGAATCTCTGGAAGTAGATCATACCATGTTTAGATCCATGATTGGAAGTCTACTATATATGATAGCCACAAGACCAGATGTGATGCAAGCTGTTGGATTGGCAGCTAGATTCCAATCATCTCCCAAAGAAACACATGTAACAACAGTAAAAAGGATTTTTAGATATCTAAAAAGTACCATGGAGTATGGTTTATGGTATCTAAAAGGACAATACTTTACCTTGAAAGCATTTGTTGATGCAGATTGGGCAAGAAGTGTTGATGATTGGAAAAGTACTAGTGGAGCAACATTCTTTCTGGGAAATTGTTTAGTATCATGGTCAAGTACAAAACAATCCTCCATTTCACTCTCTACAACAGAAGCAGAATATATTGTTGCCGCATCATGCTGAACTCAGGTTATTTGGATGAAACAAACCCTAGAATATCTACTTGTAAAATATGAACATCCAATAGTGATCAATTGTGATAACACTAGTTCTATAAATATGTCTAAAATTCCTATCATGAATTCCAAGACAAAACATATACCAATCAAGTATCACTATCTAAGAGAACAAGTATCTAAAAAGCTGTCATATTGGAATACATTGACGCAAAAGAATAGATTGTTGGCATTTTCACCAAACCACTACCTAAAGAAGCCTTTGAGCATCTTAGAAAAAAAGATGGGAGTCATTCCTTTACAAAAGCACTAAAAGAAGGAAGCACAATCTCAGGGGGAGATATGATGATAGGGGGAGTTGTCAGATAGAGAGGTATCTTTGTCATTGGTGTCAAAGGGGGAGAATGATTAAATATCTTGCCATTAATTCCAAAGGGGGAGATTGTCGAGTAAATTAGTTGTTATTGATGTCAAATCAGTTATCGAAAGTCAAAGATATGGTGGCGGACTGAAGGTTGCAGGTATCCATAAAAACAAAGGAATAACCCTGTTACAGGTTGCAGGTTGTAGGGTGAATGAAAAACAAATAACCCTATAGCAAGTTGAACGACTGATATCGATCATCAAATGTTCTTGTTGAATGAACTGGCGCAGAGGTTAAACACATGTGAAGTGATAAAGTTCTGTAAAGGATTAAAGATTGGAAGGCAGAGGTTAGTCCCACCCTAGATCCAGTGGTAGAAGCATGAATTTTCGCAAAAGATAAAGATCAGACAGCTTACATTAGTCCTGCACTAGATACGACGATTAAGGATTAATTTTGAGAGTTAGGCGAAAAATCCAAAGTTCCATAAAATATCAAGATCGGGCAGCTCAGATTAGTTCCACTAAAAGGAGATCGACGGTGCGGAAGGAAAATGCGAAAAGGGAATTGCAGAAATAATGTTTAAAGATTCAATGAACCCAAATCCCGCATCCCGCAATCTGGAAGATCGACGGTTAGAAAGACTTCTCTGAGAGATCGACGATGCAGAAAGGTTAGTGTGGAAAACAAAAGGTGGAGAAGTGCGAAAGCAATGTTTGAGCTTTTGAGAACCCGCACTCTGCATCCCACATTCCAACAGATCAACGGTCACGGAAGAGCCTGTAGGAGATCAATGGTGTGGAACGATTGGTGCGGAAAGACAACTACAGAAATTGTGAAAAGACATTTTGGAAAAGTCACAAACCCGCATTCCGCAATTTCTATCTTACCTCAGATCAATGGTCAAGAAAACGTCGGACGAAGATCAATGGTGGGGAATTGTTGACAAGGAAACCATGGTGCGAAAATATGATTTCGAGGAGGAAATCTATGCATTAGATCGACGGCCTGGAGAGAATTAGTAATAGGATTAATGACTCTTACTAAAGCTGGAAGATGATCTTGCGAAAAGAAGATGGATATTGCAGAAGCACCAGAAAATGATAAACAGGGCTGCGAAAATGAATTCTGAGTTGTGGGAAGAACGAAACGTTGCCTCTGTTGAAGTGATGCGATGGTTGAACGGGTAGATGATGAAGAGGTATGTCTGTAAGTAAACAGTCACGATCCAAAATGAAAGAATGTAGCTATGGAGATATGCGTTGGTAGGTAATAGGTAAAAGGTATTTATTGAATGAATGTGTAAAGAAGAAAGTGTCTCTATTAGTAAGTCTGATAGAGTCCAAAGTGGATTTTTTTTTCAACTATTCTAAAAGACTGAGAACATCAGTTTAGGGTGGCAGGGTGGTGCTAGGGCAGGCCATAGGTCTGCAAGGGGTCGAAGCCTCCTTCCAGTTGTAGATGGAGAACAAGGTGTCGTAGCATCCTTGTCTGTTGAAAGCAGATAGAAAACCATAGGGGTGTTGCAGCATCCTTGTCTGTAGTTGCAGAAAGAATCTAGTGTGTACCTACATCCTTTATGTTGCAGCAGATAAACAATTTTGTAAATTCATCTTATTAACGAGTTTGTGTTGGTGGTTTTCTCTTTTGAGATTTCCACGATAAAATATGTGTTCTGATTATTTATTTTTGTGTATTTTAAAGTAAAAACTAACAATACTGATTCACCCCCCCCCCCCACCTCTCAATATTATGGGATAAACCAACGGATTCATCTTATTTTTGTATTATATTCGTGTGTATACAAACATCTAACGTTTTCATATCCAAGGCCAGATTGTTCATGATTTTTATGATTTTATTTTTTATCCTTCTAGTTATCCAAAAATGAACAAAAAATATACTTCGAATTTAGAGGTTCCTAAACTCTGCTACCTTGTAGTCTAGCTGGAAGACTTTAGGACAAACATATTTTGGCATCGTTGTCGGGGATGGAAGTGAATATTATCTTCCTTGGGAAAACGACAACGATCAGATCCAGCTTTTGATGGTGGACAGGAGCAGGACACTAGTTTGACTGCAGATTTATTCACTAGGTGACTTCACTGATTCAAGAATCCAAAGGCGACTCCATTTGTTGAAGATCCAGAATGACAACAAATGATCGAATGAAGGCCATCGTGGCTGCAAGGTTTGCTCCTTTGAATTTTTCATCTATTCCAGGTTTTCCAAATGCAGTACCTATCATGGATGGGTGGGGAGATTTTCTTACGCGATTTAGAGAGAAGGAAGAGGACAATCCGACACATCATGTAATTAAATTTCATGAATAGATGGATCAGCTGAGTATACATCATGAAGATGTATTAATGAAAATGTTCAGGTACTCATTGGATGGATGTTCTAGGCAATGGTATAAATATCTTCATGCTTATAGTATTTCCTCTTTAAAATACTTTCATGATGCCTTTTATTCATATTGTAAGAGGATTTACCTAGCTGAATGTATTTTTGAGCATTGTTGTGAGGGATATGCATTATATATTCAGAGTTTAGTAACATATTCTTCCAGTAGTGAAGATGAAGCAGATGGTTGTGCTATGAAGGAGGAAGAATATCTATTATGAGTTATATCTTCATCTAATTTTGTTTTACAACAATAATTTTTTCAAATTTTTGATATTAAAGTTGATGATAGCATCATAGAACATAAATATCCATCTTTAAAAACCAATCAGGCTGCCCCAATGTATGATAAATACAATGATGGTGAGAAATCAAGTATACTTGAATCTTTTTTTGTATTCTTTCAGACAAGAGAAATATCCATATGTTGATAGTAATAATGATGATAAAGCAAACGTGGTTTCATTTGATATTACCTCAAATGTAAATAGTGTCCCAAATTCTTATGAAGGCCAGTCTGTATTCGATGAATACTCCAATGAAGAACTGCAGACTTATACATTAACCTACAATAAAAAACATATTTATTATGTACATGAAGATATTTCATAGCAAGAGATTTCTACATCAGCTTTAGTTGAGGTTTTCAACAATGATCTACTCTTTGACAACAATTGATCAGGTTTTGAGGAAGTCAATGACAAAGACAAAAAATAATTACTACAACCGTTCATCCAATCCTCATCAATTGAGCAATACTTTTTGGAAATCAACCAACTTGGATTCATAGAACATGAAGAGGTATTTTTGGAAATTTTTATGATCATGTGGCAAGTTATTTAGAGTCAACACTAAACTATAAATATTCTATCTTAGAGACAGAGTTCGATGAAAGTGAGTACGAGCAGTTAGATATTTTCTCTTCATGCTTTTCAATTTTACGGATTGTACATATGCTCAAAGTTGGAATCAAGCTTTGGTTGGTTGATGGAATTTTTTCCTAACTACATTGGAAATGGGATTACACTTGATAAAGCAAATTTCAACTGATTAGTGTATATAGTGCACATAAATAAGCTCGTCTAAAGAGAATTTGTTCATTTAGTCTTTCGATAGTAGAGAAATTATTTGGTTTTAGTACGAAATTGGCTTACAACACAAGCAATTTATATTTCAGTTTGATTTAGTGTGTACTAGTTCTGCATGAATAAAGACTCCAACCCAATGGAGCACTTGTACAAGATAGGGCAGGTTTCAATTTTCAGCTTTCAGTCAATGGTAATCATATCATTGTTACAACTTGCAAAGATGGATAAGATAAGGCACTGGATCTTCTTGTTCTTGGCAGCTCACAGGGAGCGTACCATACCCAAATGGAGCTTGATGTTAGTCCTAGATTTGTTAGCTATTCTATTTACCTATCATTCACTTTGAATATTTTCCATTCCTTTTATTTTTTATGTTTTCCATTATTGTAAATTTCATTTTTTATTTATTTCTTTGTATTTTGAAATCATATAGTTTTAGATTTAGCTCCCGGTTTGATAAATGAGTGACTGTGTTTATAATCAAAGCAGAGAGTGGTTAATTCAGATTTGAAATGATTGATTGGATGTTTTGTATGATATAATGCAGTCTGGTGGGGCATTGTATTATATCCACATACATGCTCGTTGCCAGATTGCCAAGTTTAGGCCTTGCACAGCTTTCAAATCCCTATCAAACAATGATGGTTTACTCAGTTTTTGGGTTTTGCAATAAACCTATAAGGTGACATTTGGGCCTGATTTTTACAATCGTCAAGGAAGTAGTGAAGAGAAGGAAAATGACACAAGACAATAATATTATCCTTGTTAAAGATGAAAAGGAACCCGAAAAGAAATTGAGTCAGGTGCATAAAGAGTTGTTGCAGCTGCAACTTTTTCCCAAAATTCAAAAAAATTTGGGACCCTCCTTTAATTCGTTTTTGCTCAATTTTTGGTTTTGCTTGATGTTTGAATAAAGATTACTTTTCTGCGGGCAATGTTTTAATGTTTGAATTAATTTTGCCTTGCCATCGGAATTTTTTTGGAGTTTTGAGTCGGGAGTCTAGTCGTATGCGCGTCCGCCGTTGCAGAAAGGAACCGGACATCAAGTCTGAAGTCAAGTGTATTTGGTCTCCGATGTATTTTTCTTTATCGGCAATTGTTTTGAAATCCCGTCAGAACCTTTGTCTATACATCGTCCGCTGTTGCGGAAAAGGTTCTGCGAAGTTGTCCGAGAGTTGTTTCATCCTTTTCCGACCCTCGCCATGTTGTTTCGTAGGTCCTTGGTTTTTTTCAACTTTCGTCGTTGCGCCTCTAGAAAGCCCTATGATTCCGATAGTTTGATTTATCTTGTCCGCTTGATCAATATTTTTTACTTAAGACATGTTTACTCTTAGTCCGTTTTGTTGATCTGCGGAACTTGGTTTCTTTTGCAGGTTCGTCGTTGCGGCTCTCTAACCATCTATTGACCTGAAGCCTTAATCTAACGAGCTCCGATGTGAAGTTTATTTGTTTCTCCCGCCATAGACATTATCGGCGTTTCGACGTTTTCTTGATTCACTGTTGCGGAGGAGATAGTACCATGGTCGTCGATCCCATAGCCTTTCTGTCTCCCGATGATCTTATTTTCCCACTGATTGCATGTTGACCGCGACGTATATATTTTGGGGTTTGGGGGTTTATTATTTTATTGTATTTTGGCGATTTCTCCGTGCTGTCGTTTTCACTCGAGCAGACCAAGGCTTTCACTGTCGGTACCTTCGCTCCTAGGTGGCTCCGCCATGGAAGTTCACCAGTTTTCCTCCACCAGTAGCGCAACATAGTGCCAGGTAGGCCCTTATGCCCATTTTACCATTCTATTTGATTGGTCGAACTATTTTTGTTGTCTCCGTGGTTAGTGGTTTCCTAGGTTTTTCCATCCCGACCTGTATATATATTCGAGTTAAATAGTATGGCTACCCGGTGGGGAATTTTTGTAGTTTGCTTAATGATGACTCTCTCGATCGTTGAGGGTTTGTAGACCGCACTCGATTGCTGGGGAAACTGGTGCAGACGACCGTTACGCTGTCCGCACCAGTTTCCCCCAGTCTATGTTTGGCCGTCCGGGGAGGGAGTTTCATGGTTTTCTTCCAAGATGTCGTGAGTCTGGTTCCACAGTTCGGTCGCCCTCATCTTCGTGAACCAGGGCCATGTGGTTGTTTTTACTTGCCGCTTAGGATGAGACTGTTCAAGCTCGAGTATGAACCCCGGCCCATTTTAGGTTCCGAATGCATTACCTATTCAGACCGTGAAGTGAGCGTTTTTACGGCAAGTAGCTTCCCCTTATCTTCTAGTGCGCTACCACTTGCAGCGTCCTCACTTGAGATTAGGAACCATATTTTTTCCACGTAACATTGTAATCCACAGCGCCGAGAGTGGGTTTTTGAAACTGTTTTCTATTCACCATTAGGAAGAGTATTGTCATCGTTTTAGAAAGGCCATGCTTTTCTAGGTTAATTCTGCAATTGTTGGTCATAAGCTGGTTTTAGTTTTTGGGCAGAAGCTTTTAGTTTTTTAGCATTGTTTGCTTATTTTTTCATAGTTGCACTCATGTTTAGCATAGACGAGGTAAAATGCTTATACAGTTTGTCTCCATTTTGAATGTTATCTGGAAATGACCCAACAGAACCTAAAAGAGATTTTTGTATATGACAGGGAAATTCCTCAGAATCCAAGATGTCTAAACGTCAGAAGAAGAAAGCTCCCATAGTAGAAGAGGAACCCGAAGTTGAAATCGTTACCAGGGTCAAATACACCTACGAGGACACCAAATGCATAGTTGGTGTGGAACCCGAATATCAATGGGGGGGGATTTACAAATTAATAATGCGCTGAGAAGTACCTGACATAGGTTTTGAAGAAGAAAGCATCTATGCCAATATAGAGAGATCTTCATTGATGAAAATTGCTACTAGACCTGAGCTTTTTCCATGCTCAAAGGTGATTGGGTGGATTCTGCCCAAGGCAGATGTAACCACCATGATTTTGGAAAATGTTGATAAACAAGGTTATGCTGCTTATAGCCCTGGGTATGTGGCATTGGCCTACCACTTACCAGAAGCACAGGTGTACTTTACTGAGGACTGGATGAATGCAATTAAGATGGACCTAGTTGAGACACTGAAGAGGATGCTCATGCCTGGCAAGAACTTTAGAACTAGGCCGACCGGGGAATATGACACTGCAAATCTAAGAACCCCTTACAGGTTCATTGCCCTGATGCTGAACAGGATTTTCGGGAGGGCCCACGATAAAAGCTTCAAATTGGAGTGGGTGCCTATCATTTTCCATGTTGCAACACAGGGGACAGTGTTCAACTGGGCAAACATTGTGTCCAACATCCTCTTAGCCTGCATTGCTTCAGCATTAGGAGGGGTGTCCCAGAAGAGATCAGATTTCTACATGAGCTCTATACTGATTGACTGCATACTGTGCAACCAACCCTTCCCCAATCTGAGGTGTATCTGGGACCGGGAAAGAACACCGGTCTACTCAGCATACAAGCCACTGTGGGCCCACAAATACCACAGTCACTATAGGGAAGTGTGTGAGCACTTCATTATGCCATTGTATACCCTGATTTTCTTGAAAGAGTGCAACTGCATGTCGAAGGAGGCATTGCAGGTGATTGAAGAATATGCATACTATTACTTAACTGAGGATGGATTATATTTCAGAATGTTTGGATGCTTCAGAGCACCCTCACTACTGCCTAAGTATGCCACTGACTATGTAGTCCACAAAGAGGCAGTTAGACATGTCTTTCTAGATGGCATAGGGAGCTTTCTGTTTGAACATAAGAAAGCATCCTACCCTCCTTTGCCATTCAGGTTGGGAAGCTACAAGTTTACTAGGGTGAAGAAAGCTGACGAATTCGTGGAAAAGTTGGGGAAATGTGTTTCCACAGGAATGATTCCTGGAATAAGGTGGCAGAGCACTGCAAAGAGGTGAATGTACATTTTGAATAGACCAGCCACTGGGACAGAGAGGAATCCATTTTCCGCAGTGCACAAAATATAACAGGCTTAAGAAGAAGGTTTAAGAAGAAAATCACCACCAAAGGCAGAAAAGGACAGGATGAGCAAGCAAAGGCAGAGGAGGAAGAAACTAGAAAAAGAAATGAAGATGCTAGGAGACTAGCACAAGAGGCCGAAAGCTGGATGAAAGGAGAGGAGGAAGAAAAGAGAAGAGTTGCACAAGAAGCAGCTAGAAAGGCAGAATAAGCTGCCAAGAGCGAGGAAGAAGAAAAGAAAAGAAAGATGGATGAGGAGCTGAAGAAGCAGGAAGCGGAAAAGCTAAAGCTGACAGAGACAGTGACAGAGCAATCAACTTCTGATACAGCAAACAGTCAGGCTCGGGACTTGGGGAACCCTGATATTCAAGATCCTGAGGCAACTGCTGGAGGCACACCAAGACAAGCTATGGTCCCCACTCTTAGGCTAATCCCTTTTGAGCAGAAGAAAGGGGAGGAGGTACCAGATTTCAACACTATCTTTTATGATAGGGAAAGGAAAAGGATAGTAAAGAGGACCGAGAGAAAGGTCGAAACAGGGGGGTAGTCCGGTAAAATGATAAATGATACAACTGTAGTTTATGGGACAGACAAGGACCCCAGGTTCACTATCAGAGTGGGGGCTGCATTGATCCATGCTTCCGAGGACAATGTAGATCGAATAATGATTGTTCTTGAATAGTCAAAGAAGTCCTCTTCCCAGCTCAAAGATACCCTGAGAAGAGAAAGAGAGGAAAATAATAGGTTGAAAGGAAAGTTTGAAGACATACAACGAGAAATAAAGTCTTCAAAAGCTGAGCTCCAGTCCCTCCAAGTAAAGAAGAGATCTATGGAGGCTGCCCAAGAAAGTCTGGAGAAAGTGCAACAAGAATGTCAAGGGTTGAGGGCAGAAAAGGAGGAGCTGCTAGGCAGGATAGGGGAGTTGGAGCTACAGAAGGCTACCTTGGAGGAATCTGAGAGGCAATCTCAGGGGCAGAATGCAGAACTTAAAGAACAGATTACCTCGTTGACAGCAACTCTAGAAGAGACCAAGAAATAGCAGGTCAGTCTTCAGCCTTTCAAGGAGCATGTTCTGGCACAGAGAAGCAAGATGCACCAGCTGCAAGTGGCCATAGAGGAAGAGAGGTGCAAGGTCTTGCAGGTGGAAAATCGACTGGAAGAGATTTTGGAAACCTCTTCATATTTTGTTGACAGATTGCAGGACATCTTAGAAGTTCTAACAGGAAGGATGGCGAGATTAGAAGCGAATGAAGAAACCCCTGCAGATCTACCATCAAAATATCAACAAGCCCTAAGGCAAGACTTTGATTTACTGGAGCTTGCCATAAACACAGCCAAGGAATTCAATAAGGCTGTCAAGAAGACAAAGGGGGCCTGTGCAGAATTCTTCAGGAGACTTTTAATCACTCATAATCACTGCCAGGTTGAGGCTAAACAGAGAATGTATACCTTTCCAGACCACAGCCTAGTTTTGGAGATTTTGCAAAAACGATATCAAGAAGATGAACAAAGGATACAGCATGTTAAAGCTTTAGACGAGCAGACCCTGAGGAATGAAGTAGATAATTCCACGGTTAGTGTGCAGTTGTTAGAAGACCAACTTTGCCTAAGCGCAGCATAAAAAGAAGTCATAAGAAATCAGGCTGCTAAATTCGAAATAAATATTCGTTTCCTAGAACCTTCTGAATTCGAAAGCATTGCCTCAGAGGCTTTAGCATGGAAGAATTTTTTGAATAGTCAAGCGGGACCCTCCTCATGAGCATTTTATTCATTTTATTGTAATATATTGTAAATTTTATAGGCACTTCATGAAAGAAAATGTGGGAGGTGAAGAGTTGGGGAAGCCCAAGAGTCATTCGTGGGCAGCCCAACAGTTTTGTTCTTTTTGTATAAATATAGAAACTCTAGGCAAGAAGAGGGACTTTTTCCCAGTTAGATTGGAGGACATATTGTAAGAAGAACTATTTCCTTTTGCAATAAATAATTACAATTTTCCTGTTGGAGAAAGCTTGGTGGAATGTTCAAATGTTATGCTATGGATTTGTTGAAGAGGAACTATTTCGTTTTCAGCTTTTTGTCCATTAACTGTGAGATCGTTCTAACTCTTTGAACTTATGTTCTTGTATGAGTGATTTCTGGTTTATTTTATGAAAATTTCCACTATGAGTAATGAATGTTGTTCATAAACAATTGGCTATCTGGTTGTTCAAATATCTTTAAATGTTCATGTGTTTGAAATAAGTATCAGCTATCTGTGCTTTTTTTCATAATGCATGCACAAAATACATTACTCGCTAATAAGTGATAATATTGCTCCCTAGGGATAGGTTAGGTAGATGGTTTTAATTTCCTGTTGTTTGTGATTTAGATGCAAGAGGGTCCAAGACGAGAGGTAAGAACCTGTGCATCACATTGTGAACACTCCTTGCATTCTCAATCAATCTGCATTTTAGATAGGCATTTGCATGTCATACTTAAAACTAAAAACACAAAAATATAAAAGGTGGATCAAGCCGCAACCGGTAAAACCTTTTTATTTTTGTTACTTGACCTACGGTAGCCGGACCACAAACCGGACGGATTCCCTACACCAAACAGTCACAGGCTAGTTGGGAACGTTGACTAGGGAGAATCCCTTGCTGTTGTTGCCTGCAATTTTCCAGGCCTCAACAAGAGTGCAACCGATTAAAAAAGAAATCTCATGCACTAGATGGCATTGATGCACTGGAAAAAGATGCTAGGAGACTTTGATTTGATGTTCAAGTCTAAGTGGATAAGACACATGTCGTAGTTAGATAGTTTACAACTTAAAGTTTGTTATTTTGATACTTTTTCTATTTTTGGTACATCTCAATCCTGAGAAAGTGGATCTAGGAACAACTCAGCCAAAGACCACTTTTCCTATATATTGTAAATTTTTGGAGGAGGAAAGATTCATGAGGGTCAAATACATACAAGCTGCTCATGTTACAATTTGATAAATATTTTATTATGTGAGGATCTATTTCATGATAAATTACTTTTGATTATTGGGAGCTAGGTTTAAAACTGTATGTTGTTATAATGTTCAATGATTTTGTTTCCACTTTTTATTTATATATATATGTTTTCTATATGAATGCTTGTGTAGGCAAATGAATGTTATTGCAAATCGACATTTGAAATGTCTTTTTAAATATCTTATAT
Source organism: Pseudotsuga menziesii (assembly GCA_001517045.1). Lineage (NCBI taxonomy): Eukaryota > Viridiplantae > Streptophyta > Pinopsida > Pinales > Pinaceae > Pseudotsuga > Pseudotsuga menziesii. The sequence continues at coordinate 128,329 of LPNX010311830.1, read as the reverse complement.
CCATATGATGCCACAAGATTGGAATTGTTTGTTGTCTCTGCTTGTACTTCTTATGATTTGAACCTATGTCCTGTCTTTGATAATGATTCATCTTATCTTTTTATTATATCCTTGTGTATACAAAAATCTAACATTTTCATATCCTTTACTAGATTGTTCATGATTTGTATGATTTTATTTTTTTATCCTTCTAGTTATCCAAAAATGAACAAAAATTATCCTTTGAATCTAGAGGTGCCTAAACTCTGTTACCCTGTAGTCTAGCAGTCTAACTGGCAAACTTTAGGACAAACACTTTAAATCAAAGAAAGTCAAACAATAAAAGTAGTTAAACCATGATTGCTTTTGTGCAAACAATATTGTCTCGTAACCAGAAGAAAGTGGATCAGATTATCATTGAAGACGTATCTCTAATAATCAAAAATCCTGTTGGGCGAAGGATCTGTTCCATTACTAAAAGCAATTCTTCTACACTGCAACCCTTCTTATAGATATCAGAGAAGACAACCCTATCAAGCATAGTAATCTCGTTATTTAGTCTATGTTTGTTACATTTTGTTACCCAGTTCCATAATCGGTTAGCCTGTATTGGCTAGAACCGTCAAACATGTAACATATATATACAATTGCATGATAATACATAATTAGTGCAACCATTCATGGGTTAATACTCATTTGTTTCTCTTCTCCCCATATTTGTTGACGTCATTCTGATAATAGACATAAAAAAATGAGAAGTTTGCATGATATTTATCAATAAGATGACAATATAACCCAATTTGCCTTGTTTTCATTGGAGCCTACTTGCTTTGAAGAGTTGTAAAGAAAAAAGAATGGGTAGATGCTATGAATAATGAAATTGATTCTACTGGAAAAAATAAAACATGGGATTTGGTTGATCTCCCAACAGATAAAAATACCATTGGTGTTAAACGGGTTTATAAAATCAAATTGAATGAAAATGGTGAAATTGATAAACACAAAGCAAGGTTAGTTGCCAAAGGTTTTTCACAACGAGCTGGCATAGATTATGGTGAGACTTTTGCCCCTATAGCAAGATTGGATATTGTTTGTTTTGTCTTAGCCATTGCAACACAAAACAAATGGTCTATTTTTTTTTTAACCAAAACGATTATTTTTTTTTTGTTTTTTTTTCCCATTTTTATCAATATAGAATTGAAAGGGCCTTCGTTGTTATAGCGGATTTCACCACACTAGGTGAATCACACATTGTATGGCCTTCCCCTGTCCCGCTGCAGACTCATTAGCCCCTATGGACTACTTTTTGTCTTTTGATGTATCCTTGACCATCCCTAAAAACATAAGAAAAATGATATACGCGGCCTTTTCCCCGATAACCGCGTACATACGCGGATATTCCCTCTATAGTCGCGTACATCGGGATGTGTACATAATCCAAAACCTTTTGGAGCGTTCCTTGACTTGGATCTGACTCATATGACTCCTGGCCTTCCATATGCCTTGAGATCGCACGGATTCGACCTTTCAGTATCCATTTGAAAAGCTATATAAGGAACCCATTGAGACATTGAAAGCATAAGAGAGAATTGAGAGTAACGAAACTATAGTCCATTGTTTCCAGAACTTATGCTTGAGTCTGCATCCCTTTGTCCCGTGGAGCACTGTTGTGTTCTTCCCAAGCTTTCCTTTTGCTAGTAAGCTTGCTATCGAAGTGATGGAGGATTGAGGTGGTGGAGGCCCAAGTGGGGGATTCAGTTTCTCCGGTTCGCAGACGTGCCGTCAGAGGTTGTCACTTGTAATCTCTGATTCATATTAATAGAAATATCTTTTCATGTCCAGTAATGTGTATTTGAATGAATATTGTATCCATTGGAATATGTCAAATGCTTATACATTATTGATTATATATGCTAGAATAGATCTAACACCATGAAATATAGTATGCTTGTATTGTTTACTTGTTGTTGAGGACGTGCTATAACAATTCAAGCTGAAGATTGGAAAGCTCAACGGGGATCTACTTCAACTGTCCGGAATAAGGTACGAGTTTCTATCCTTTAGTGTTAGATGTTTTTATTTCTATTTCATATTGGGAAAGATTGATTTCTGGAGTCTAGCTATCTGTTGTGGTACCCCAAGCCATAGGAATTTCTCTCCGTAACAGAATTGGCGAATCGTTTTTTTTAACCAAAACGATTAAAAAAAATTCGTTTTTTTTTCCCATTTTTATCAATATAGAATTGAAAGGGCCTTCGTCGATTTACATATGTTCTAGAATTTCATCTACATAAATTCAAAAAAAAAAATCCTTATCAGGGAATAGGGTTCATCAAACTAGGGCCATCATTCAAGCAAAGCATTCCTACTGAAAGAAAGCATCCCTGATTGGCTTTGAAGTCTACCAGCTTATTTAAGTCACGAAGAATGTGATAAGAAGTAACCGAAGCACAATCAATTAGAATGAAGTGCATCCTTTGCATGGTTACATTCAAACTAGGATTGTTAAACTTTGAATCAAAATTTAAAGCCTTTATGATGATTTCAAAATCTCCAAAAAATTGAATGTTGTTGTGTCCTGTTACCTTTGCAAGTTGACAAGCCTTGAGAAGAGCATATAATTTTGCTTGGTTATTCGAGAGATGTCCTACTCCCCAACTGAAACTTGTTGCTATCATTCCACCAGGATAATATATCAAGCCCCCTGCTCCAGCTTTTCCCGAATTTCCTTTTGACTCTCCATCGAAGAAGATTGTAGCTTTGTTTTTCAAATTCCACCATTCTGAAAATTCCTTCTCTGTCATTCTAATTTCCCAGTGTGGTTTAATAACTGGCTTACTTTCTCCCAATTGAGCTTTATTCTCTTGTCTCGCCCCCAACCAATTATACTCAGCTTCTAATTTAATTTCTTCAAGTTGAGAATTTCCCACTACCTCCAGAAGAAAAGCCTTTGCTTTTAAAGCTACAATTGTGGGCTTCGATTTTTTACTGTTAAAAATCAAGTCATTCCTTGCCAGCCAAATTTTCCACCATACAAATTTGGGAATGGCTTGCCATATTTTCCTCCATGCTAAACTGATTGCAGAGCATGGATATCTAGATTGATTAATAGGAGCAAATGAAGGCACCCCACGCATAAAATTTTCCCACACTTCCTGAGCAAAATTACAACAAACAAAGATATGTGGTGAAGACTCTGCATTTTGAAGACAGAAACAACATCTATATGGACCTAGGAAGCCACATTTTATTAAGTTTTCACTAGTTAAGATTTTCTCATGCATTACAGTCCAAATGAAAAAATTTCACTTTTGGAACGCTGGGAGAATTCCACACCAGTTTCCAAGTGGTTGCGTCAATAAATCCATGAGAGGGCATCAACGTAGTCTGAGTTTTTTGCAATAAGTTATAATCATCAGCAATAGAGTATTCACCAGAGTCGCCCCATCCCCACTCATCCCTGCTAGTTCTGTGTATTGGAGCGCAGCCAGTTAATTTATGAGTCAACAATTTTTGCTGCAATTGCAAATTATGCTCGCATTCAGGCAGTTCTGGAAATGACCATGATTTCCAGTTTCCTCCACAGTCCTAGGATATGATATCAGAGAGTCGATGGAGCTCTTTACTTGTTAGCCATCTCTTAATCTCATTTAAGGAATTGTCTAATTTCAGAGGAGCATTCCCTAAACTCTTATCTTCCCACAAAAACGTATGCCTACCATTTCCTGGAATTCTATATAAATGTTGAGAGAAAAATTCAATAGATCTTCTACACAAATTCCAGGTAATCATCCTTTTGTAGTGTTCAACGTTTGAAAATTTCTTAGATTTCCTCCATGTAAATATTTTTCCAGAACATTTGACTCACACGATGCTTTCTATTGAAGAATAGTTGCCATAGTAATTTACCGCCCATTGCTAAATTAGACATTGTTGGATCTCTGATTTGCAGTCCACCTTCAATTACTGTTCCTTTTACAGTTTCCCACTTTACCAAATGCAAACGATTCTGGTTTTGTTTCCCACCTCTCCATAAAAAATCTCTTAGCAACTTTGAAATCTGATCCAAGATCTTTTTCGGGGCCAGTAGAAAAGATGACTGATAGATAGGGAGGACTGAGAGAATTTATTTTATCAAGATGATTTTTCCTGCCTTCGTCAACGAGTGGCCTCCCCACGAGGCAATCTTAGATTTTATCTTACCGATGCTATCCAACCAAAGAGAAGGAACAGTTTGGCTCAATGTTAATGGAAGCCCCAAATATATAACTTTGTCCCAAGAAACAAAACCTTCAAAACCCAAAACCTGAGAAATATTTGCCATTGTTGTTTGATCTACATTCCAACAGTACACTGCACTCTTACGAATATTGATAAGTGCGCCTGAAATGATACAAAATGGTTCACAATGCCTGAAAAAACTCTTACAATATTTAAAGAATCCCCACCCAATAGAAGAGTATCATTCGCAAAGAGTGCATGGTTAATAGACTCCACTCCAATTGAAGAAGGTATGCCTGGGATGGTCCCAACATGTTTCCGAGTTGTTAACTTTATGCTTAAAGTATCAGCCATAATAATATACAGAAATGGAGAAAGAGGGCAGCCCTGACGAAGGTCCCTGGTAGCTTGAAAAAAATTTGTTGGTCTGCCATTTACTAATGGTGCTATCCAAGGTTTATCAATGCATGCTTTAACCAAATTTATAAAGGTAGGGCTAAAGCCAAAAGAATGGAGCACTTGGTGAAGAAATGGAGGTTTTACCCTGTCAAATGCATTTTCCATATCAAGTTTGATTAGCATGCCCTTCTCTTTCCTTCTAAAACTTGAATGCATGGCTTCATGTACTTGAATTACATTGTCCAAAATATGTCTTCCTTTGATAAAGTCACCTTGAAGAGGTGAAATCAGCTTTCCTAGCAAAGGTTTTATCCTATTAGCCAAGAATTTAGAGATAATTTTATAAGAAGCATTACAAAGAGAAATAGGCCTGAACCGGTCAAAGGAAGAGGGGTTAACTTATTTAGGAATTAAAGCCAAGAAAGTGGAATTTGTACATCCGCCAACTTTGGCTTTTAGATGAAAGGATTTTAACATCCGGAGAAGATCTTTCCTTATAAATTTCCAGCAGACTCGATAAAAATCAAAGGAGAAACTATCAGGGCCTGGGGATTTATCCGGTTCCATCGCCCATATAACATCTATTATCCCTAAAGTTGAACCTAGACTACAGGGGTTCAAGCTTAAGGAAATATTTTTCAAAAATATAAATCAATGAAATCAATATAAAGACTGGTATGTCATCAAAACTATAAGAAGATCATAAAATCATACAAGAACTGGGTTGGTATGTCATGAGAGCTATAAGAGAATCACAAAATCATACAAGAACTGTATAACATAAAACAAGATACAAGATCCAATATCCAAATAACTACGATCATGAAATTATGAAATGAGACTGCCTCTGTTTTTTAAAAGTACAAAAGATAATTGTATTTCAAGATAAGAATCATTGCAATGGGATTCAATGGACCATATACATGATAAATTATAAGAAACACAATTCATAATACACACAGACAAATCATAATCATACTCATATCAAGGTAGGAACCTGTATTGAAGATGTAGAGTATTTTATGTCATACAGGAAGACATCAAAACTGGGTCCTCATAACTCCAAATGCCAACCCCTGTCTCTTCTAGAGACTCCCCTTAAATACAAAATATATGTTTCTTTAGGGTAACTATAAGATCCTATATCTATGGATCGAACATTCTCAAAAATAGGGAAGTCAATCCCTTTTAAACAGTATTCAAGTACAAGTGTAATACAGAAAATACATCTGTCAAATAAACAACATAACTTCAAAAGCAAACTACAATTCAACTTCTAAAGGCTTCTGGAAGCCTCTGCTAATATAGCTAAATCACTCAAAACCTGGGAACGCTTCTGCAATCTGGCGAATTCAACGTCTTTGTTGTCCTCCTTATTCTGAGCTTTGATGAGTTCCAGCTGCTTCTCCCTTAGAATATCTTTAGATATTATCAGCAACTTTTGATATTTTGTCTCCTTATCCTCCAAATCTTCACGAAGTCTCTTGTTGGCTACCATCAACTTTTCATTAATGTTTTGCAGATACCTAGTTTGTTCTTTGTATGTCTGCAAAGACTTCTTAACTTGGTTTAGTTCTGGAGATATTTCCAAGTCTTCTTCTCTTATATGGACTTCTTCTTCTTGTAGAGTCTTTGATGCTGAACCATCATCTGAATTAACCTGCTTGTTTGTGCAAAAAGCTTCAGGTATAGACCCTGCAACACCTTGAATATCAATAAACCTCTCAATATCTGCACAATACTGATCCTTTGATGTATGTACAGTTTCTTCACTACGAGCATCATCTATCATTATAACTGCCATGGCATCTTCATGTGCTGATCTTTTCTCTGTCTGCACCTTCTTTCTTAGCCTGGTTCTTGGATTCTTTGTCTTCAATAACTGTTTACGAATTTCACTTTTTGAGGCTATATTTTTAAGCATAACACTCAGTTTTTCAGGTTTTTCATTTGTGCAGGAAGCTTCAGGACACAAACCTTCTTGAATGGGTTTCTCTGTAGTATTCTTTCCTTCTTTTTCAACAGTCTGAACTGGTTTTTTAGGGCTAGTTGTTTACTGGTCTGAATCTTCCATCATCCTCTTCCCTTTCTCCTTAGGGTTGTCTTTAAACCCTAGCTCTGTCAATAGAGATTCCCATGTTCTTCCCTTCTTATGCAACTGTGATAAGATTAATAGCTTAATCAAGCCCTGATGATAGACAGATTGAGCAGTATGCTCGGGATGGCCCTGAACCCTGGAAATCATCTTTTGAAGGCTTTTTAATAAATAAAATGGGAGGTTGATATGTATACTTCCATTAATGTGCATCAACAACTTTAAATGGCATTTAAGCACTCTGTCATACTTGCCATCGCATGTGATATAGTTTTGTATCATCTCTAAAGGAATCATCCAGCTTGGATTCATTTTGCTAACATGGATACCGTTTTTCCAATCTAGCTTCTCAAATCCTGGCATCAAAAACTCACTGTAATCTCCTTGGATATCCTGTTGTTTAAACCATTTTCCCCCCTGTGTCGGAACATCTATTGTCTCAGCAATAGAATCCTTGTTTACCCTAACTGTTAAGCTTTCCAACTGAACCTTTTCATCTCTATAGTTTTTAATAAATAACATGGTTACCTGTGAGTGGTAACCTTGCAATTTCTCACAAAAGTTAAACCATCTGGCCTTCTTCATTAATTTAGCTGACCTGGGAAATTTCATTATCCAGTCTGTATTGTTTGGCTCCAACCTGCAAATGAAACCTCTTGGCTTTCTTTTTACCATAACCTCTGGATCTTCTTCCTCTGTTGTCTTCGACATTTTTAAAACCCTTCACACTATACTCCTTTAACAGGGAATTTTTACTGCAACCACTTGCTTTGATATGCAGGGAAACCTATAATATAGTCCGGCCCTTTTAACATAAAATCTATCAGAGTTTGAAAACAAACCCTAGCTGCTTCAAACCTTAATGTTGTTGTTCATGAACCCCGAACATTGACAGTATACAAACGGCTCTCTGAATATCCTTCTTCAATTAACCAGCAAAATAATGAGACAGATTTTTAGGGAAAGGATGAATTATGTCGACTCTGCCACGATCAGTACTAATATTCATTGCATGTAGTGTTTTAATTTCAAAATGAGAACAGGTGTACAATTTCATAAATGACACGATAAAATCCATCATTTTATGGACAGGGGCGCCTTTAAAGCATATTCATACCAAATGCCGAATATCATGAATATAACTATAGTTCCTTATCCCCTTTCTATTCCATGGTGCTTATAAATAACAAATTTTTTTAATGAAATACCCTTTGAAACTCTGCTGCCAGTTTGTGAAATGCTACCAGTTCGGATAATGTTGCCAGTTTGGATAATGCTGTCAGTTTTAACAATCCACTATATAATATAAAATCTCTTGCACATACATAGGTTCATGACTAATGATTGAGGATTTTGATGATTCAGAAGACTAAAAGAAAACCATAATAACGTTCAATCAAACATAAGGTGTAAAACAAAGCAAAAATTTAAAAACAAAAACACATCACAATCAAAGATCTTAAGGTAAAAAGGGAAAACAACCTTAGAGATGACAACGACAATAATTTCTTGTTCTGAAAATGGTTTCATTAAATCAACATTATCATCCTCACTCACCAAGCAAGCGATGTTAGATAGGAAATCAGTTGTTATTTATGAATCTGAGGAGCCATCTTCACAAAATAATTTCTGGAAATGAGTTTCAACCACTTGTTTTATTTGAGAAATTCCTGAAAAAGATTCACTGGACTAAGTAGTAATTTTTGATATGTGATTTTGAGATATTCTGGCTCTGCACTGCTTATGGAAAAAAGTAGTATTCCTATCTCCAGCTAGAATCCAAGTGCTCCTTGAATTCAATCTCCAATACTCCTCTTCTCTCTTGAATGCCCTGAAGGAACAAAAATGTGCTCTTTGCTCTTTTTCCAATCGATCGGGAGTGATTTCAGATTCTTCCATTTCCATTTTAATTTCTTCCAGCGTTTTTACGGCTTCTTTCCTTTCACTTATTCGATTTGCTTGAGATATTTTTATGCAATTCTTTAACGCCACTTTTGTATTTTTGAGCTTTCTCTCCCAACATAATTCAGGAAACCTACAACAGGAATATCCCAAGCTAATGATACTATGTTCATAAATCCTTCTTGTTCTTTCCATAATGGACTGAACCAAAAAGGAATTGGTCCTAAGTCCTCTTCATCCTCAATTAGCATCATAATTGGCGTATGATCTTAAGATAGCTTCGCCAATATACTAGAAGTAATTAATTTTTTCCCCTCCAACATCAAAGAACTCTGCACTAGAAATCTATCTATCCTGGCTGATATATTTGCTACTCCAACACGATTATTTGTCCACGTGAAGCTGCCTTTTTAAGGCTTGAAATCAATTCACTCCCACGAAAGGATAAGGTCTTCGATTGAGGGGAGCATGGGGTCTCTCCCACCAACGCCGCCTCTTTTTTCTTTTGCATCCAAAATTATGTTCAAATCTCCAGCCACGACAATATTGGAGAATGATTTGGCAGATAGGAATGCTAACAGTGAATTCCAGCAGTCACGTTTTTCATTATAGTTAATTGGAACGTAAAGATTAAAAAGGGAAAGAGTAATCTTACTTATAGAATGTTGAATTTCTATGAAAATCCAATGTTGCGTTGCATGAGAGCTAAGAAGAGAGAAAATATTCTCTGGCCACAATGTTGCAATTCCACCGGCAGTACCTCTAGCACTTACAACCTTCCCAAAATTCATTTTCCAATTCTTTTTGCTTAAGGATAGAAGACATTCCTCTTTGATTTTGGTCTCTTGGAGCAGAAGTATACTTGGAGAAGCCATTCGAATTAGATCTTTAACAGCTTCAACTTTCATTGAGTTTCTGAGCCATTTGCAATTCCAAGAGACGATGTTCATTATTTAAGATTGACAGCAGGAGGAGGGCCTCCTTTTGAAGCCCTAGTTTTCCTGGCAATTGACATTTCAAGTCTAGGTTGGCTCCCTTGCATCTTCAGCCTTTCTGCTTCTTCTTCCCTAACTGTCTTATGAGATTTCTGTCCTTTTTTAGAAGACTTCTCAATAGATTCATCCTCAGATGAGCCATAGTTAGCCATTGATTTCTTTTATTTTTCCATTTCCACATATGTGGGAGAGAGACGTTCAGCAGAAGATCCCTGAAATGTCTCAAAAGTTGCTTTATTTTCTTCTCTCTGAACTTGAAATTGAGGCAATTCTCCCTCTTCAAGAGAAGAAGGCACTTGCTCATCAGGAGTACTCAAAACTTCAAAGATGTTTTGTGTTGAGATTTCCTTCATTGTTACTTCATGTTCTTTAGTCATGGGGATACTACCAGTCCCTATTTCAGTTTTTTTTCCTTTGAAAGAGTTGCCCTGCTTTGATTTTTGAACTTGTTTCCACTATTATCCATGCTCTTTTATAGTGTCTTCCTCAACTTTCTTCTTGCATGATCTGGAAAAGTGCCCGTATCCATGGCAATCTCTGCGCTTGAAAGGCAGCTGCTCATAATCCAACTCTTGCACATGGGTCCAACCTGCCACTATTAGCTTAATAGCTTCTGGTAGCCCTACCTCTATGTCCACTTCAACACAAATTTGAGCATTAGTGAATTGATCTCTTCTTTCAGCTTTATCAATGTACTTCCCAAGAGTGTTTCCAATGGCTGCGAGAGAATCCGTGCTCCAGCAATGAAGAGGGAGAAACGGAAGCCTGACCCATACAAGAACAACCGAAGGAACATCTTGATTCAGATCAAAATATGGGTGCTAGTTGTTGAGATAAAGCCCTTGAGGGCCCATTAAATATGGACCATTTTGGAAAATTAAATCTTTGTCTTCATAATTCTAAAAAAGAAAGACTTAGTATCCCTTTCCAATCAGGTTGCTTCGAATTCCTTCTGAAATTAAGGGTTTCTAGTTTCTTTGAACCCATCCTTCAATAGTTTTGGGAGAGGGCCAAAGACAAGTAAATTGGCCAATGAGACTTTGCTTCGCAAAATTCATAGTTGTATGGCATGGTTGTTCCGCAGGGAGTTCCACCGAGGGGAAATTGTCAAGTTTCTTGACAAAATTTTGTTGGGTCTGTGATAGTTTCCTTTTGCCTCATGTTGCAACCAAGTTCTTGAAGGCTATGATTTCATCTGGAAGGGAGGATCCCTCTCCCAAAGCCATGACGGTGTCCCCCAGCAATGAGAGAAAATGTCTCCACAGAACAGAGAAAACCTATGCAAGTCAATACCCACTACTTCCTTCAATGCTTCTCTCAACCACAGCTCAGAACAAATCCAGTGCCAATGCACTGGAACATCCCACCTCCACTAGCCCAAGCTGGAGGAGCTAGAGATGAGCCCACAAAAACCTTTAGTAAGACACCTGAAGATGAGGCACATGTAAAAAAGAGCTAGGAAACTCTTGAAGGAAGAAAACACTCCAAAGAAGAGGCAAGAAACTTAAAAAATATCACTAAGGACAGGATCTCAATGATATCCAATCAGAGAGAGCACAAAGACACTCATGCAAACACCATCTTCAAACCAGAGAGCCACCAATGCACAGGTTCAGATCTTGGAGCCTCGATCTTCCTTCTTTGAGCGATTTTCACTGCATCTACCTGAAAAATCCAATAGTGAGATTCGAGGGAACCTTCCCTTAGAGTTTCATATCCTCTGCACTCTTGCAATCCTCCAAAGTGGCCTCCAACGAGGGAGCGAGCCTCCAATGAAAAAAAATTGAAAATGCTTCTTGAAGCGAAAAATCCAATCTGCTCGGTCCTATTTACCTTCCAAAACAAATGGCCTATTTATCAAATGGATGTAAAATATGCTTTTCTTAATGGAATGTTGAATGAAGAAGTGTATGTGCATCAACCACCTAGTTTTGAAGTCAAAGGACAAGAACACAAAGTATACAAATTCAAGAAAGAATTGTATGGTTTAAAGCAAGCTCCAATAGCCTGGTACAGTAGAATTGATAAGTATTTACTCAATGATAGTTTCGACAAAAGAAAAAGTGAGCTTACTTTGTATATCAAGACAAATCCACAAGGTAAAATTCGTATCTTATGTCTTTATGTTGATGACATGATCTATATGGGGAACATACTGCTAGATGAAGTTAAAGCAGCAATGAAAAATAAGTTTGAAATGTCAGATCTTGGATTAATGAAGTATTCCTTAGACATTGAAGTGGAACAATTTGATCATGGTATTTTTGTTAGTCAACATAAGTATGCTACTAATGGTTTGAAAAAGTTTAAGATGGAAAAGTGTAAACCAACAGATACTCCTATTGCAGTTGATACTAAGTTAATCAAGGAAAATGTTGGATCAACAATTAATTCCAGTTTGTATAAACAACTTGTTGGAAGTGTTATGTATCTCACTACTACTAGACCTGATATAGATTATGCAACAAGTTTTATTTAAAGGTTTATGGAATCCCCTGAAGATTCACATTGGAAATTTGGAAAGAGGATTTTGAGGGTCATTGCAAATACAACCTATTATTGTTTATGGTATTGCAGGTACAACCTATTATGGTTTATGGTACACAACTTCATAAGAAAGTACACTCATTGGTTACACAGATATTGATTTTGCAGGTAGTATTGATGACAGGAAAAACACATCTAGATATGATTTCTTTTTCAACAAGAATTTGATTTCATGGGCATCTAAGAAGCAACCCATAGCTTTCATATCTTTTGTAGAAGCTCAGTATGTAGCAACAACTACATAAACATGTTAAGCGGTTTGGCTTAAAATACTTTTGGAAGATTTTGGATATACAGAGAAAGAGCCTACTTCAATTTTATGTGATAATAATTATGTTATTTCCCTCTTAAAGAATAGTGTGTTTCATCATAAAAGAAAACACATTAACACTGATCGATTTCACTTCATTCGTGAACTTGTAAAAATTGGTGATGTCTTGCTCAATTTTTGTGGTTCAAAAGAACAATTAGCAGATATCTTTACCAAACCTTTGGGAATAATACTTTTGAGTTTCAAAGAAAAATTCTCGGCATTGTAAATTTAAAAGATCGTAATCATCGATATTAAGAGGGAGTGATAGGAATAATAATCTCTTTGGTTACGTTAATTATCAACCATTATTCTTTAGCAGTTTCACCAACTTGTTCAACCATTTCTGGTGAACAATCGTCCATTTGTATTCCTTTATAATGTTTTCTAATGCAATCAATTCGTGTGTTCAGTCTTCTGCTTATTCTTTGAGTCCACATTTTGTTGTATGCTTGTTCACTAGGCATACTTGTAGCACTAAGGCACATGATATCATAGGATTTGATACTCTCTCAGAGAGGTTTGTGTTGTCAAGTTCCGGAATAGACCATCGCTAGAGGTAATAGGGGCGACAGGTGTACCCGTGTTGCAGATGCATCTTTTTCCCCAAAATTTTCAATTTTAGGCCCCTCCTTTTATTTGCTTTTATTAAATCTGGCCTAGGAGTATTTTGTTTTCACCGAAGCTGCCCTGAAGTTCAGTTTTTTCCTTTAAAAACTTGATCTGTTTCATTTTCTGTATCAGAAGGTTTCATTTTCTGTATTGGAAGACTAATCGACTATCCTTCCGATATCAAAAGCTTAGTAGACTATCTTTCCGAAGTTGTGGAAGTTGAACTATCAAGCCTACCAAAAGAACTTCAAAATTCCTCGCTGATACGTCGAAACCTCGGGTTCTTTTCTCCTCGTTTTCATTTTTCTGAACTTAACCTTTAGTGGTTTTGATATCCGATTAAGTCTTTTATCACTGTCGGGATTTTTGACAGGAATGAGCTGGAGTCCTAGTTTTTTACGTTGCCAACATTGCGGGAACCTAGTGCTGAGACTTTTCGACATATAGTGTTTTTCCTTGCTGACTTTTTAGAGTTTAGGATCTCTGATTTTTGACACCTGTTAGAACAGTTAGAGCCGCGACGATACAACTTTACATCGCCAACGTTGTGGAGGAGGATCTGTCTAGAGGTTCCAAACCTAGAGTTCAGTAGTTCTGATGTCTGACGAACTTAAATTATCGTGGGCCCGTAGTTTGGCTTGCACCCACCGTTGCGGCAGTCCTCTGATGTAACCTTCCGATTGATATAATTTTTGACTACCGATAGGGTTTTTACCGCTGATGGATTCCCGCCAAGCGTTATATATATATATGAGGGGTGTGTTTTTTATTATTTTATCCCTTTTGACTTGTCGTTTGCATTCAATCCGTGTCGTTTGCACCATTGGCGAGCACCCAACTGTCAGAACCTGTTTCGTTCGCTTTGCTTCCGTGAAAGTTTGTTCATCTAGTCGACCACACTGTTATTTGCTAGGTAGGTAAACTACAACGTTACCATTTGGTTTTATAGGTTTATTTGGGAACCATTAGGTTTTTCCATAGTGAACAGTATTACCCTTTTGTTCCTCATTCCCATGCCTATTTGCACTTTTGTGCCTTTAGAACTTTATTCCATTTGATATGAGTCCTCCTGCAGGCCCTTCTTACTGAATTTCAATTCAGGATCCTCTATCCCATAGTGTCCTTTTGTGTGAATGATATATTTCATACTTCAATTCACAGACGGAGAGGATCTTGTGGCCGTTTGGTACTTCATGTTTTAATATTTTTCGAGCTTTGCTTTGATATGTCTTGCTTCTTTCAGGAGTATTGACTCTTAGGAGCTTTTAGCTCCTTTCTTAATTTATGGCATGGGATCATTTATATATGATAAACTGTTTCACTCTGCTTCCTTTCCATGTGTCTTTTACTGTGACTACCTTGGGGTATTTAAAGTGTGAAGTGGATGGAGTCCCCAAATAGTATTTCAGACCCTATCACTGCTGAGGTATTTACAGGGATTAAGTGAGACTTCGAATGAATGCATTGCCAGTTAGGAATACAATTACTAGAAGACATACTTTTAGAGCCCAGTCTTTTGCTCAGAATTTTAGTTAATACAGAACCCTGGCATTCCCCTTGCCTCCAAAAGTTTGCCTCTTATTCAAAATAAACGAAAAACTAGCAAACTATAAGAAAACAGCAGTAAAGCAAATAATGAAAGAAAGCAAGCATTAAAACATTAAAAAAAAACATCGAGTATCAAGAAAACAAGGCAATTTATTTACGTACATAAGAAAACAGAAATTTAGGCCCACCCCTGAAAAAATCTAAAACTAAAGGTTGAGGAATGGGTTGGACTTAAACATGAGTTGCCTATCCATGGTCCAACTGCGAGATCTTTGAAATGGAACCCATATCTACAATTCTGCAGTCATTTCTTTCAGCCTGAGGAAGCTGAAGGAGCTCAGGCTGAGTGTTCATCACAGGACTGGCCTTTGATGAATGGTGTTCTAGCTTAAGCTCAGTAAGATAATTTCCTAAGACAGAATCAGCAGATTCGTTTTCTTCCCCTAGCTTAGTGACATTGTGGTTCATAAAGGGCTCTCTTAGAATTTTAATCAAGTTCGGGCTGCCTTTCTGGGGTAGCCACATATGAGACCAATCTGAAGCAAAGTATCCATTTAGTCTTGATGTCCAATCCCGGTTCAGGATCATCCCATAACCATCTGGTATATCTGCTACTATGATGTCAATGTAATGGCATATCTTTTTATTTGTGGACAATTGAATCATCACGTTCTCCATTTGTCCTACTACCTTAACACAAGTTTTGTCAAGTTGAGTGACATCCCAAAGAGTCGGTTTTATCTGTCCCTTAACCTTTTTGCAAACTACCAGAGGCATGACATTCATAGAAGATCCAGAATCTACCAAACAATTATGCACCTTATGATTGAGAATTTCAAGAGTCACGAGGAAAGGTGGGGCGCTGGTTTTCTTTGTCTTAATCAATTCAATCTTTTCCTTCACAGGTTGGTTCGTTGTGGGCAATTCTTCATTCAGTTTGTCAGCTTTGCTTCCCTCATCATCTTCCACCTGTTTGGCAAATTTAATGAGCGGCTCTGTTTTTTGTTTGCCAGTAATATCCTTAGATATGTCATCTTTAGCCCCCACATCGGCCTGCACCTTTATTCCCTTTTGCAAGTCCTGAACTTTTGCAATTCTATCATTGTTTCTAATGGCCAGGTCTTCATTTTTTTTGGTTGTAAGTGCCTGTTGAGATTTGAGAGCATTTTCTTCTTGGTTAAACAGAGAAACACCATTCCATGAGAACATAGTATCATCTTCTGGTTTTACTATGGTCTGTTTCTCCTTTTCGTCCTCACCACTGTCCCTAG
This sequence comes from Pseudotsuga menziesii, assembly GCA_001517045.1. Taxonomy (NCBI): domain Eukaryota; kingdom Viridiplantae; phylum Streptophyta; class Pinopsida; order Pinales; family Pinaceae; genus Pseudotsuga; species Pseudotsuga menziesii. Next base: position 112,450 of record LPNX010311830.1, on the reverse strand, counting down.
TCAATTCTGGGTCCAATAATTTATTCATCACCAATGTTATTGAATGCAACCATTGTGGGCATTTCTTCTCAGAATGAGGTTGTTGATGAAAAGTACAGAAATTATCTCCTCTTATTTCTGTTATGTTTATTGATGCCAAATTTGGAGGTGGGACTTGCCATTGGTTGTTATCTTCTTTTCTGGGACAGAGAGGCTTATTGGTTTTCTGGATATCCTTTTCCAAATCTGAAATTCTACTGGACATCTTCTGAAGCACTTTCATCATTTCATGATAATTATGTGGTTGATCTTCTTTAGATTTAAACAGCAACGAGCTTGTTCTTACAGTGGTCTTATCTTCAAATGAGTCAAGATAGTCTTCTATACTCTCACTTTCAGCCTCTACTCTTTCAGCCTCTTGATGAGTTTCTACCAGAGTATTCTTGACTTTCACCTTGGCAAACATGGCCAGCTCAGGTCCTAAGGCTGAGGTATAATACTCGATTAAGACTTTGTCCGAGGGTCTGTCGGTTTCTGAGAAGTTCTTTAAATATGTTGAAAATCGTTGGGTGAAATAGTGTACTTTTTCGTTCTTTCCCTTTCTTAACAGACCCAGACCTTTCATCAATGAGGCATGTGTCTTCTGAGCTGTGTATTTACTCCTGAAAACTCTCTCAAAAGTGTTCCAATTAGGAATGGAATTGGCAGGTAGTCCGAAGTACCAGGATGCTGCTGCTCCTTTCAGAGTATGAGGAAAAAGTCTACACACCACATCTTCATACTCTCCAGCCCTTAGCCCTTCTAATGCTAGGTAAAAGCTTTGGAGGTGATCATCTACAGCGAGGTTTTCTGCAGGGTCAAACTTGGGCAAGAGCTTGTCAAAAACTTGAGGCAGATTATGCAAAGGAGGAGTTAAGTTCAGAGGTGACCTAGCTTTCCACGTTGGCACAGGGTTCGGTTGATTACCAGCCATAAGCGAATGTAGGCGAGTAACACGAAGAGAACAAAGTTTCAAGGGTGGAACCGGAAACTTCAAACCTGATTTAGATTAAACTTTAAACATCTGCTGGTAGGACAGTCTCGGGAAATCAAATTCCACGGCCAGCTTTTTACTGGCGGCCCTCCTTCTAGCGCCAAAACTGTTGAGGCCTGGAAATTCGCAGGCGACAACAGAAAGGGATTCTCCCCAATCAACGTTCCCAACTATCCCATTGACTATTTGGAATAGGGAATCCGTCCGGTTTACGGTCCGGCTACCGTAGGTCAAAGTAACTACAAGGGTTTACCGGTTGTGGCCCGGTCCACCGGAGTTTCTATTTTGATTTAATGTATGCAACGCAC
>LPNX010311830.1:81027-110085 GCA_001517045.1 Pseudotsuga menziesii | reverse complement strand
TTTCCTTTCTCAGGGTGTCCTTCAGCTGAGAGGAGGTTTTCTTGGTAGATTCTATTTCATTCATCATTCGATCTATGTTATCTTCTGAAGCATGTATGGATGCCTTCCCGGCACTTATGGTGAACCTCGGATCTACGTCTGTCCCTACCATCACAGCTTTATCTGATATCATCTTACTAGTCATTCCTTCTGCTTCTATCTTTTTCTCTGTTCTCCTCATGATTCTTTTAGTAGCCCTATCATAATATACCGTGGTAAAGTCAGGGACTTCCTCCCCCCTTTTCTGCACGAAAGGTACTAACTGAAGCGTAGAGGTTGAAGGAGTAATGGTGGCGGGCACTTGAAGGATCTGCACTTCAGGGTTTTCCTCTCCTTGGCTCTGCCCTGCTTGTGTTTCAGAAGCCTGCTGTTGTGTTCCTTCTATTTGTTCGGCCTCCTGCTCTTGCAGTTCTTCGTCTAGCTTTCTCTGGGCTTCTTCGGCTGCTTCATTGGCTCGTTCAGCTGCTTCTTGGGCAGCTTTCCTCTTTTCTTCTTCTCCCTTTCGCATCCATTCTGCAGCCTCATCTTCCAGCCTCCAAGCCTCCTCTCTTATCCTTTTGGCTGCTTCTTCAGCCTTGGCCTGTTCGGCTTTATCTTGTCCAGATCCTTTCCCACCCTTAGTGGGGTTATTTGGCTTGAACCTTTTGCGGAGCTCTGTCATATTTGGGGAGTTCCTATAGACTGATTCTTCTTTATCGTAATAATGGCTGTATTCGAAGTATACTTTATGTTTCCTGCAGTGTACCGCTACTTTGCTATGAGTGTCATTTCTTCTGAAAGTCATCTCGCCAAAGCGGAACTTCCCAAGTTCTTCTACAAATTTTGCAGCCTGCTTTACATTAGCGAAACTGCAGCTGCCTAGCTTAAATGGTAGAGGTGGATAGGCAGCCTTCTTTTTCTGAAACAGGAAGTGACCAACACCGTCAATAAACACTTGTCTTACTGCCTCTTTGTGGACTATATAGTCCGTGGCGTACTTTGGCAGTAGAAGGGGTGTCTTTGATCCTCCATACATCCGAATATACATGCCATTTTCGGTCAGGAAATAATATCCATACTCTTCAATCACCTGCATGGCATCCTCAGACATACAATCACATCCTCCCCGGAAGATGAGCTTGTATAATGGCATAATAAATTGCTCACATACTTCTTGGTAGTGGTTGTGGTACAGATGGGCCCATAATGGTTTGTAAGCTGAGTAAATAGGCATTCTGTCCCTATCCCATACACACTGGAGGCCTGGGAAAGGCTGGTTACAGAGTATGCAATCTATCAGAATCGAGCTCATATAAAACTCATATCTTTTCCGGGCTTCTCCTCCCTTTACTGCAGCTACACAAGAGGAGAGACTAATCGATACCAAGCTTGCCCAATTGAAAACCGTTCCTTCTGTTGCCACATAGAAAATCAGAGGTATCCACTCGAACTTGAATAACCTGCCATTTGCCCTCCCAAAAATCTTATTCAGCATTAGAACTATGAATCTGTAAGGGGCTCTAAGGCTGGCTGTGTCATAATCTTCAGTTACTCTATGCCTATAGAGCTTCCCTGGTAAAAGCATTCTCTTCATGGTTTCTACTAAATCCATCCTGAGGTTGTCCAACCATTCATTGGACAAGAAGACCTGAGGTTCAGGCAGATGGTAAGCTAAGGCCACGTATCCGGGGATAAATGCAGCATATCCCTGACCCTCAACATTACACATAAGCATGGTATCATGGTTGGTATTTGGTAGAACCCATCTCATCACCTCCGGGCATGGAAACAACTCGTGCCTGGTGGCAACTTTCATAATGGTAGATTTTTCTATGTTTGCGTAAATGGGTGCTTCCTCAAGACAGGTGTCTAGGACTTCCCTGCGGGAAATCATCCTGTATATGTCTCCCCATTTATATTCAGGTTCAACCCCCGAGACACATTGGGTGTCTTCATAGATGTACTCAGTTTTTTCTTCTGTGTCTGGTCCTGGTACTTCCTCCACCGCTGGGGCTTTCTTCTTCTGCCTCTTGGACATTGTAGATTCTTCCTGCAATGTAAAACATTATGATATTAAGCAATTTCAGGCTTGTGAACATTTTTGCAGTAGTTTTATCTTTTCTCAAGTGTATCAGAGCTATAATGGGGTCTATACTTAGGCCCTTCAGGCTGAAAGATTTGAAATGGTCGTGCAATATTTTGCAATATACTATTATTCCATGTTAATATGTAAACAAGAAATAGGCCAACACATGTACACATAATCTCGCCATGCCTTGTCTATCAAAACTATCAGCACAAAATGGACTCAGTCTGCCACTGCACTATAATGAGCCAGGTCTTAATGTGGTGTAAAATCAAAAATGGAAAATTCATTAAATGGCCTAGCATCAAAATTACATTATTCCACAGTTCGCCATTTTCCAATCAAACGATATGAAATGCAAATGCATAACTTTCAAACGCAAGGCGCGACTACAGCTCTCCGAATTCAGACACGGTTTTAATAAGGATAACGCAAAAAACGGCGAAAGCTTATGTTGCTCGCAGACATGGTATTTACATTGATGCGACTATAAACCGTGGGAATCCAAAACAACTTTTCGCACAGGGGGCTCCCGCCAGCACCACTACTCATGCTACCCTCCAAACGCAAATACTAACAACGGCACAGCCCTAGGATTTCAAGGTAGCCTGTAATGACGAACTGAGCGGCGCGGGCCGAGGTTAGGGCTCCAAAAAAAATGGGTAAACCAATTAGGGAAACCGACCGGCTAAGTATTCACTATCCAAACCCCCGTCAAAAACCCTATCGAAACCACCGACGAATCTCATTATTACTAAACCAGGTGCAGGCGGCATGACGGCCGCCTGCACCTTGTCTTCCTTTACTGCGCTCAGGGCGAGACTGAAACGGCAGAGACAAAAATAAAATGCGGGCTCTAAAAAGGCAAAGACTCCACCCCTCTAACCGCAAAAAATTATTCGGCCGAAAACCCTAACGAAATGGGCGCAAACCGCCAGGTGAACAGTTATGATAAACCTAGCTGCGGGCGAAAAATTCCTCGGGCTAGCGAAAAATACTACGGGGATCTAATCCTAGCAATGCTCGAACCAATACATAAATCCCTTAATCGAAACCTTGAAAAAACACGATGTTAGGGTGCACAGATCCTACCTGGCAATCCAACAAACGAGTGAGCTGATGCCGGCTAGACTTCTCCTCCTGCCACTTGGACACTGGTACACCAAAGCTAGATCCTCATGCGTTCCTAAAATCGACAACTCGACTTACCACGACAGCGCTCAAAAATAATACAAAAAACCCCGTTTGTCGCCCCGTATATATCGAAAAACTGCCACACGTGCGAGAAAAAATTCCATCGGGCACGAACTGAAATTGTGTCGGGCGGCCAGAACTCCATTTCCTCCGCAATGGCGGACAACCCCCTGCTTTCACTCACCCGCAACGGTCAAATATAACGTTTAAATCACCGTCGTCGGGTGTCGGCGGACACTCTTGATCGGATGATCAAGAGTTCGAACCCCTCCGCAACGTCGGGCCCTCAGAATAAGATGACGTCCGCAACGGGGAAGTAAGCGGTGGTCAATCGTTCCGCTATCCAGCCGGGAAATAAACAAAACATCAAAGCGCTACGGAAAGTCCCTTTCCGGAAACGATCCACAACGTTGGGAGGGACAAGCAACAAACTGTCCGCAATGTCGGACGAGGAAGAATTCACATTCCTCCAATGAAGAACCAAAACCCGTCCGCAACGGAGGAGAATAAAAAAATCACACGCAACGGTCGGAAGATTCTAAAACCACCCGAAACGGTCGGCACGAAAACGAAAATCCAAGACTCGGAAACGGGCCACAACGGCGGGGAGGAAGATCATCAAACCGTCCGCAACGGCGGGACAGACGAAAAACTTAACTCCCGATCGAACAAGGTTTTGAAAAGACGGTAAAAAACGACAATGAAATCAACTCAAGATGGAAATATTTAAGGCACGAAATCTTCAAAACATGTAATGAAGAGAAATCCAATCGATGGACAACAACCAAAAAAGCTTCAAAATCCATAAGCCAAAAATCAATAAGCTTTAATCAAGAAAGAACCGACTAATTCAAAGTTAAGGAGGGTCCCAATTTTTTTTAGAATTTTGGGAAAATGTTGCAGCTGCAACAGTTGGATACCAGTTATTTTCTTTGTAGCTACCCAAGGAACCATCTTTAACTGGGCAAATATTGTGTCAAAGAGCCTCTCTACATGCATATCAGTAGCCTTATTAGGGGTATCTCAAAAGAGATCAGATTTTTATATGAGCTCTATCCTGATTGACTGCATGCTGTGCACTTAGTCTTTTCCTGCTTTGAGATGTAACTGGGAGAAGGATAGAACCCCAGTGTACATAGACTACAAATTGTTATGGGCACATAAGTACTATAGTTATTACAGGGAAATTTGCAAGCATTTCATTTTCCCCTTATATACCCTCATTTTCTTGACTAAATGTAATTGCATGTCTTAAGAGGCATTCAAAGTCATAAAGGAGTTTGGAGATTACTATTTGACGGAAGAAGGGTTGTATGTAAGGATGTACGAAGGTTCCAGAGCTCCTTCCCTACTACCAAAGTATGCCACGGATTATGTACTCCATAAGGAGGCGGTTAGGCAGCTGTATATTGATGGTGTAGGAAATTTTCTGTTTGAGCATAAAAAGGCAACATATCCTGCAGTACCTTTCATGCTTGGAAGTTACAAGTTTTCAAGAGTAAAGCAGGCAGCAGAATTTGTTAAGGAGCTTGAATATTTTCGTTTTGGGGAAATGAATTTTCACAAGAACGACTCCCACAATAAAGTAGCGGACTACTGCAAGGAAGCAGGAATTCATTTTGAATATACTGATTTTTGGGACAAGGATGAGGAGACATTCCGAGACGCGAAGAACATAACTGCCCTTAAGAAGAGATTCAAACAAAAAATAACTACCATGGGTGTAAAAGGTAAAACTTCGGAAAAGGATAAGAAATTGGAAGACGAAGAGGCAAAGAAGAGAGAAGAAGATGCTAGAAGGCTAGCACAGGAAGCAGAAAGTTGGTTGAAGAATGAAGAAGAAGAAAAGAAGCGAGCTGCAGAGGAAGAAATAAAGAGAAAAGAAGAAGCTGAAATCAAGAAGAAACAAGAAGAAAGAGAAGGTTTGAGACTAAGATGATCCCAAAAGGATCAGCAGACTACTAAACAAGTTGATACACAAGGAGTGCAGGATCAAATAGATCAAGAGCAAGGACAATCTGACCCTGATCCCTCGAAACCCACTGCATCTTCTAGCAGCATATTAGGACAACCTTCATTTTCAGAGATAAATTTGATCCCTTTCATGCCTACAGAAGGGGAGGAGGTTCCTGATTTTACTACCATTTTTAATGATAAAGAAAAGAAAAGAATTATAAAAAGAACTAAGAAGAAGGCCAATACTGGAGGACAGTCAGGAAAAATGGTAACAGATAAAACATTGGTGTATGGTACACATAAAGATCCACGATTTATAGCAAGGGTTGGGGTAGCATTAACCTTAGTGACTGAGGATAACGTGGACAGGCTCATGACTGATCTAGAGTAGTCACGAAAGAATGCGGCTAAATTGAAAGAAACTTTAAAGAAAGAAAGAGATGAGAGTCAAAACCTGAAAAGGAAGTATGAAGATATGATGAGTGAAGTTGAGACTTCAAGAGCATAATGCTAGACTCTGCAAGCGGATAAGAATGCTTTAGAAATATGTACAAAAAACACAAAAAAGAATGCTCAGGTTAGCTTAGCTAAATTACAAAAGCTACAGCTAGAACATCAGATGTTAAAAACTGAAAGGGATGATCTTCAGGTATCATGTGAGAATTTAAGTGCAGAGAAGAGCAGGTTGGAGAGCAGGGTTACTGAGTTAGAAATGGATAAGGCTACCACATAGGAAAAGGAGAAGTAGTATCAAATGCAGGTGGCAGCCTTAGAAGAGCAAAACACTTCATTGACCACATCACTTAAGGATGCTATGGAGCAGAAAAAAGACATTCAGCCTTTGAAAGAACACGTTCTGATTCAAAGAAAAAGGATCCACCAACTACAGATACGCATAGAAGACGAAAGGTGTAAAATTTTGCATATAGACACCAGACTAAAGGAAATTATAGACACCACTTCATACTTTTTGGATAGATCTCAGGATATTTTGGAGATTTTAACAGGAAGAATGGTCTGGGAAGAAACAAAATAAGGAATCTCCCGCGGAGTTAGCAGTAAAGGATCGGCAGATTTTAAAACAGGAGTATGATTTAATGGAATTTGCGATTAATGTAGTAGAAGAGTTCAAGAAAACCGTGAAGAAGACAAAGGGAGCATGTGTTGAATATTGCAGGAGAGTGATCTCTACATACAATGGATGCCAGACTTCTGTGGAAAAGAGATTGGATGTGATACCGGAGCATGAATTGTTTCTAGAACATCTACAGAATGGGTATCAAGAAGATGAGAAAGAAATCCAGCAGTTGAAGGAGCTAGATGAATGGATCTTGAAGAATGCAGTGGCACATGCAGTAGTGAGCATACATCTATTAGAAGACCAGCTGCGCCTAAGTCCTGCCAGGATAGAGGGGGTAAAAACCCAAGCTGCTAAATATGAGATTAATATTCGATTTCTTGAGCCTTCCGGATTTGAAGGCATAACAGCAGATGCTCATGCATGGAAGAAGTACATCAGCGAGCAAGCTGGCCCATCCTCAAAGTGTTTTAGAAATTTTGATTTGAAATGTAATATATTGTATTAATTCTATGCACAAGCTACGAGACAAAATTTTGGAAAATGAAAGGTTGCGGAAGCTCAAAATACATTGAGGCGCAGCCCAAGAGTTTTGTTTTTTGTATAAATATAGGAGAGTTTTAGATGTAGAAGGACCTTTTTTCCAGACTATCTTGAGAGAGTATTGTAAGAAGAACTATTTCATTTTACAATAAAGAGTCATATGTTTCTACTGGAGAAAGTTATGTGGATTGTTTCAAATGTTTTCTATGGACCAGTTGGATATGAATTATTTCTTTTTCAACTTGTTTCCATTAATTGTGAGATCGTTCTAACTCATTGAATTTCATTCCATGGTATGAATGTACTCTGGTTTATTCTGTGAAATTTCCACATTGAGTAATTCAGGTTTTAATTAACAATAAGCTATCTTGTTGTTTATATTTCTATTGATGTTCATGTGTTCTGAAACATTAACAACTATCTGTGATTTTCTTTATGCATGCACTACAGTACATTACTCACCATTAATGATAGTTTTGCTCCTTAGGGATAGGTTAGTAAGTCATAGTTAGTTTCTTGTTGTTTGTGATTTAGATGCGAGAGAGGTAAGACGAGAGGTAAGAACCTACGCATCACATTGTGACCCTCCTCGTTATCTCTATCATCTACATTTTAGTTAGGCACTTGCACATCATACCTTAAACATCAAAAAAATAAAAAATATACATGGTGGATCGGGCCATAACCGGTAAAGCATTTTAATTGTTACTTGACCTACGGTAGTCAGACCGTAAACTGGACGGATTCCCCATACCAAACAGTAACGGGATAATTGGGAACGTTTATTGGGGAGAATCCCTAACTGTTGTTACTTGCGATTTTCCAGGCCTCAACAATTTGTAGCCTAAACTTGATCAAGGTCGAAGATAATAAAAATAATGGTCAATACAAGGGGATTTGTTGATGGACTAAAGATAATGACAACAATTACTATGCTGAAATCCCAAAGATGAAGAATGAACCATTGTTAGAAATGAACATTAGAGAGTAAGCATAACCAAGCCTAAAGAACCCGGTGAAACATTAAAGGAGAAAATTGATGAAAATTTTGCATTATTGAAGAAGAAGAAACATATCGGAAAAATAAAAAGAACAAAGTTTGCAGAAACATCATGAATAAAGTTGAAAACTAATATTTTTTGAAATTTTGTTAAGTTTTTGTAAGCCTCTCTAAGACATAGACCAAGGGGCATTTGAATTTAAAAATTTTGCTATTAGAGTATCATACTTGAGAAAGCAACTATCGATATTAAGAGGGAGTGTTAACAGTAATAATATCATTAGTTAGTCTCCTCCATATTGGAAAAGAGAGACAGCTGGGTTGCGTTGCTCCTCTCTGATGCGCGGCCAGGGTTTCCCTAGCCGCCATCCTGCTCTGAAGGTCCGCCTGCTCTCGCCGAAGGTTCCTTGCCAGATCTATTGTCGCCCCTCGTCGTCGCCTGCTACTTGCTCAAGCTGGTGTTGGTCAAGCTCCTGTCTGCATATTGGTTGTCAGATCCGCTCTGCTGGGTGCGCCCGTTATGGAGATCGAAGCCCAACTTCTGGCATTTAATGCTCTTGTTCACGCAGCTGCTCCTCAGGTTGCCTCTTTGGCCCCCTCTAAGTTCGTGAAAAAGATTGATGAGATCCCCTCTTTGGAACTCTCTCCTTTGTATCCTTGCCAGAAAGCGATCATCCTCTCAGAGAGAGCTCTCATCGACAAGTTTACAGGGTTGTGGCCAAGCCCTAAGGCGGTAGAGCTTTGGATTGCTGAGCACTGGAATCCTATTATGCAAGGACAGGTCTCTCTCTTTGCAGCCGGTAGGGGTTATTTTGTTTTTCTCTTTCTGAATAAAGAAGAACGAGATCTTGTTTTTCGATCAGGTTCGTTCTTCATGGGCTCGAGAGGGCTCCTCTTTGCCCCGTGGACTCTGGGTTTTAACCCAGAAGCAGAGATCACAGCCACTCCAGTCTGGGGAATATTGCCTTATATCCCACTTCATCTTTGGTGGAAAATCTCTCTTGCGAACATCGGTAATAAGCTAGGGCGCTACCTGGATAGTGCAGATCCAAAAGGGGGTCTATTTACATGTGCCCGCATTTGCATATATGTAAATCTCGAAAAAGGGCTCCCGAAGGCCCTAAAGCTTACAATAGGAGAATGGAGCCACATCCAAGAGCTGGATTATGAGCAAATCCCATTCAAATACAACTTTTTCCATGTCTATGGTCACTTTGCCAAAAGCTGCCCCAAGCTTTCTGAATCCCAGAAATCAAATGTTCCCCCCACAACTAAAGAAGTAGAGTTGCATACGGTCACTAATCGATGTCGTCCCCCTCGGTGAAAGGAACCTCAACAGCAAAAGGATCCTCCTCAAGATCCTTACGCAACATTCTCTCCTCCGCTGGAAAGCAAAAACAAATTTGAAGCTTTGCAGGAAGTTGAAGCACAAGAGTGCAAAGCAGAAGAAGATCCGGTGCAAGGCGAGACCCCGCTAGGTCCTTTCGCCCCCCCGGCAACTGTTGTCGCTTCCCCATTCACGAAAGAGGCTTCTCCAAGCCTTCCTTCAGGCTCCAAGTGAGATGCTTGGGCGTTAGATCAAGAGACCTCAGTCCAAGCAGGACTAGCTTCCTTAGTTCCTTCCGCTGGGTCGGAAGGAAGCTCCGACCTTGAAGACTTCTCAGCCCCTTCTCCCCCCCTCACCAGAGGGTGAAAGTCCAACAAAGAAAGTAGGGAAATGGAAGCATCCTCAAACATTTTTTTGGGATCTTAGAGGCGGTTAGACTCTTTTATTAAGGGGCATTCTTCCTCCCCTACTAATTAATGTTTTGCTTCTGCATTCTTCTCTGCTCATAGTTTGTGAGAGCTTACTCTTGTAAGCAAATTTGGTCTTTATCTCAAAAAAGCTCTAGAAGCAAGCGGAATTTATCTCCCAAGATAATTATAATTCATAAGAAGGTTGACAACACTATTAGAGGTTATCAACCCTCTTCAAGTTTGTACGTTGTAGATTCTTGTTAACCAGAAAGCGATTAATACAATTCTAACCATTTTTGTCTAAAAAAAAAATATCATTAGTTAGTCTACGTTAGTTACATTCTATTATTTAGTTCCATAATCAGTTAGCCGGTATTGGGTAGAACCCTCAAACATGTAACATATATATACAACTGTATGATAATACATAGTCAATTTAGCCATTTCATGGTTTGATACTCATTTGTTTCTCCTCTCCTGATATTTGAACAAGTCCAGGCATGAAGGAGATCATTAGTACAAGGATAAGTTGAAAATGCTTCATAAATGTAATCAGATTCCAAATACAAGATGTGAATGCCATGAAAAATAGTATTGTGCTAAGTATATATGGTCTTTCTCGACTCACTAGTTGTGTACAATGCTCATTAGGCCTCTATCATAAATTACCTTCAATGTGTTTGAACCATTTACTAGAACAACATTCATCACCCAAACATATTTATTAATGAATCCAGAAGAAAATCCACCGAGATTTTCCCTTGTGATGATGTTTCTAAAAGTATTGTTTCCAATCATCGCCTTCATTGACTCGAAATAGTACTTCACCCTCTTATGCCAGACAACCTGCATTCATTGAATTTGTCAAAGTTTAGGAAATCATAAAGTAGCATAGTAAAAATATATATAGTTTTTTAATTCCTAATATAAAATTCTTCTAGTAGTGAAAGCATGCTACTAATTACAACAATAGAATCTAGATGCATTACCTATCCTTTTCGAACTCTGCTTCATCGACATTAAGGTATTCCAGCCGAGGTGGAGGAGTAGTAAGTCATTTTGGCCAAGGTATCAATCCATTTCCTTTGACATGATGTGTTTTTAGAGTTTCGATTCAATATCAAATTTTAGACAAAATATCCTACTGATAGCTATCGGACAAATCAAGATGGCATTTACAAATGTGTCATCAAAACATGAGAGACTTGTGTTTCTATAAATTGTTTCCATTCCATGATATTCTCCTTATGTAATCGGGCAATTACAGATTACCAAACCACTTATAGATACAAATTTTATGAGTAGAAATGAACTATTAGACCAATGATATCGGAAATATTCAATCATTTATAAAACAACCATGATATGCAATTATTATGACATGGAAAAGTGATACATAGTAGGCATTGCCATCAAAGATCACCTATTTTTTCTTTCATCAAATTTGCATCAAGGAATTGGGTATCCATGTCAAAACTTTTAAACATGATTTCCTTTTAGAGGGGTTGAAAATACGCAATAGCAAACATACTACTGCAGGGATCACTCATATACCAATTACAAAAATTATGTTTTCCCCGAATCAGTTCTTGATAGTAAGATATAGAATGATGCTATAGGGTTTTCCCTTGTTTGGAAAAGTATGTTTCATTTATCTCATTGAATCATAAAACTGGATACCTATGCCTAGGTTTAAGTCAGATTTGCCACATTTTTTATAGACACATTCATTACTGGAGAATACCATGTCTATTTACTGAATTCAAATTAGGATTAGAAAATTCTAAAACACATGTTAAAATGGAGGAGAAGGCAAAAGGATCTTACAATTTGTATATGGTGTAATGCAAGCCTTCATTGGAACCTAAAGAAACTAAATATGGATCCTTCTCTTGATTGCATAGAGGTGGTTTGGTATCTGGAGCTCAATTCAAGTAAGAATTGTTTGTGAGAGGTTTAGCCCATATAACAGCCTAGTCTCTCTTTGATGTAATATTCCAGCACAAGTGTTTGACAAGGCCACTCATGGCATTCCACATTTGAATATCTTCCTCATCTTTCATAGATGCTTCAGGTGAAGAATAGGCAAAACAACTCCCTGCCTTCAATACCCTGTCCTACTACGTGTTACCAAAAACGAGAAATGGGAAACAGAACGAGAAATGAGAACGGTACGAGAAATAGGGTTTATAGGTTTCACATACAAGAAACAAGGAGAGAGAAAAACAACAAACTGAAAGTTCCTAGAATTCTAATGAACAAAACTATTTTCCATATACCCCTGTTTTCAGATTTGGGTTTAAGATAATGATTTTTCCAAATACCCTGTTTTGTTCTATTTTCGTAATTTTGTATTCCTTAATGTTAATTTTAACCTCCAAACCAAAAAGAACAAAAATACAACTACAATCATAGAGCAAAACTGGAAGAAAGAATGTATTTTAACATACAAGTAAAAGCTTCAATCGCTCTTCATATGAACAAAACAAAAAAAAGAAAATATGATGTAAATGCAAATTTGACAGTTCTTTCCTACTATTTCAACAAGAATTCAACAATAACAGAAAAATATAATAGAATCAATTAAAGCCAATATTTACAGTATAAATTTTGAAAAGGTTATGAAACTTCTACAGGTTGAACTGCATAACGAGTAACATGAGCAAGATATAAACGCTTACATAGATGTTTATTCACTCCGAAAAACATGGAAAAGCACAAAACTCGAAGAGAGCGACTTTCGATAGAAAAATGATAGAAAGGTATGAATCTTTAACCATTAAATAGATTACATGTTTCCTATCTGCTATGAGGAGCTTAAAATTCTTTCATTTTCAAACTAAATCTCTTACCGTAAAGTGATAGACAAAATTAGAGTTGATCGCTCATTCTTGGAAGCAAATTTCTAGTACATGTTAAAGAACAGATAAAATTAAGATCTTTAGGTGGAATTTTTTTTTTAAATCCTTTGCAGAAACCTAACATTTGGATTGATGAAAGAGAATACTTAGCTCCAAATTGTAAATAAAGTACCTTGCTTTGAGCCAGAGAGAAGAAAATCTTTCAGTGCGACTAAAGAAAATCTTTCGCTCTGACTATGCGAGGAATATAAATCTTGAAATGATAAGAAAATAGTGTCGTGGCAATGAGAAAAACGATGAATTCTAGAAATAGACTGCAGCTTTGCCAAGTAATTTTTCTTTGAATAAAGAAAATTGTCTAGTGTCCAATGTTGAGGTATGCAATTTGGAGAGATCAGGGTACAGTTAAAACATGCTCAAATTTGCACCAAATGAAGTCATTTCGGGGTCAAAGTGTTGAAATAACTCTAAATTAGAAGAATAGACTATGTAATCTATATTGAATGAAGTCATTTAGAGTCTTAAATACCAAAAAATGAATTTCTATCATAAATTTGTAATGTTTTTTCATAAATTTTGCTAGAACTTGACCAATTAATTAGGGAGATCCTGAAATTCACAGCAACGGGCGATTCAGGCACATCGTTTTTAAATCATTTAATGAAGCTCAACTTCTAAGAAAATTCACCAAATTTGACAGAATGAAGCTCTGTTTTTTTCTTTTTAGCATGTAGATTTAAAAAGAAATACATGGAGATTTTAACCTCCTCTACTGGGAGAACTGTTGAATGATTGGAACCCATTCAATGTTGTTGCATGCTACTTTTAAAGAGGTTGGAGTTTTGTTAGGTTTAGGTGAGGCAGTGGTGGTAGTTAGGATAAGAAAAAATATTCCAACAAAACAAATCAACTTAACCCTAAACCTAAACTCATAATCGAACTCAAGTTTGACACGGGATTTCCATCATTAAGAAATTAATAAAATATGAGCACCACACGACATATGGGTGATATTTTGGGAGTTCATCTCCTAAATTGTTACTAATGATTTCCTAGATAAGGAAGTATACCATCTGACCTTGCTTTAAATCTTCAACAGTTTATAGAATGTATTTATAAAAATGTTGTTGCAATCGATTCACCCGGGGAAGAATAACCCCTGATTTTTAAATATTATTAGGATGTAACTCTGTCCACTGGTTAATATTAGCTTTCCAGAGGCAAGCGGTCTCAATCAACCATGGGAATTAGTGATTAACTGAGTTGTTGTGGGATAGGTATCAACTCTCTCATGGAGCGTGAGTAACTGGAGTAAGGGGGCACATTATTCCATGGATTATGGATTTCCAGCATGAGCCCCTGGTGGGATAGCCCTTTGTTACTTGCATGAGATCGTTAAGTCATGGACTCAATTGCTTGCTTTATTTATTGCAAGCTTGACAAATAACACACACGGATGCTTGTTGGATGAATCCAAGAACACACACAGATGCTTGTTGGGCGAATCCACCTAGGCGGGTGAGGTAAAATAATAATAATAAATTGTAGGTGCATCAGTGAATATCGCCTTTGTGTTGTTAGTGGCTTATGTTGTGGAACCCTTTCTAACCTACCCTCAGAGGGATTTTATACACATATGCACTAGGTTAAGGTTGACTATGTAAATATCAAGGCAAGATCTAAAATTGGAAAAGGATGATAAAGTCTTGAGCATACCTGGCTAATTATTTGCAAACTAGTTGTCTCAATTCTTCAAACTAATCTCCACTTTCACTACTTGTTGCAGCTGCAACATTTTCCCAAAATTCAAAAAATTTCGGGACCCTCCTTTTGCTTATATCGGTTTGATTTTCTGATTTGATTTGATCTAATGATCTTTCAGAAAGACTGTTTCTAATGCCTGAAATGATCCACTTTTGTTTTTGCCTTCGAGTGCGTTTTCAAGTGTTTGAATCGAAAGATTCTTTGCTTGTGCTCCCGTCGTTGCGGAAAAATAACAAGTTTTGGCTTCGACATTTGTCTCCAACACATTTATCTCAATCGGCTAACTTTTGGTTTTCACATCGGAACATTTTATTACTATTTTCTCCGCAGTTGTGGACGGCAAATTGTGAAGTCCCCCGATACATTGATCTTTCAACCCCGCGTTGTTGTTTTCGCCGATCCTTGGGTTGTGGGTTTCCACCTTTGCGGCCGCAGAAAGAACTACCTTTCCGATCTTTTAGTTGTTTTCTCTTCCGATTCAAACCTTACATGGCAGGGCATGATTTCCTTTATGTTCCCGTCGTTGCGGCTGCCGAAAGCACTATCCTTCCGGTCGTTTAGTCGATTTTCCTCCGATCTAGATTTTTGCTCATCGCGGACTGTGATTTCCTTTACGGTTCCGTCGTTGCGGCTCCCTATTCCGCTATCGCTCTGATTTTTAATGTTGTAAGCTCCGATGCATTATTATTTCCTCCCGGTTATCCCCGCGGATAGCTTAGTGGTTTTGCCACCCGACGTTGCAGAAGGAATTATGCTTGCGACCTCCGATCCTTAGAGTTCTGCTGTCCGATATTTTTCCCCGTTGCTTATGTTTGTCCATATACATATATACACGAGGTCGATTTTATTATTCTATTGCTATTTGGATTGTCGTGAACTGTCATTATCATGTGCTGTCGTCCGCTCGAGCTCGCCCGGTCCCCCGTTGTCGATACCCGCGTTTCCAGGTGTCTCCACTGTGGAAGCTTGACAGCCCTCTTCCCACCGGTCATGCAGCATTTCTAGGTAGGATAATGTTCGCCTTTGGGGTCGTTTTCCTTGGCCCCGTTCAGTGGTGAGTCTTGTTGCCCATAGGGTGTTTTACTCTGTGGCTGTATGTTTTCGACCCTACACTTAGTGGTTGGGGAGATTGGTGCAGACGGTCGTTACGCTGTCTGCGCCAATCTGCCCCATTTTGATGATAAGTCGATGGGGGACGGTTTTTCCATGGCTTTCCTGTGGTGCTTGGACTGGTTTCCCCCTCTTACGTTTCCCTTGTCCTTTGAACCACAGCCGCATTTAGCCGCGTTGTTTCAAGCGACCCAATTCGCGGTCGGTTTCGAACCTGAGCCGGTTGGGGGGTTGTATAGCACCGCACAACGTTTTATACGGGCCATAGGTTGCATGGGTAGTATTTTTTGTTGAGGCGCACCATTGAAAACTTGCATAAGTTCCCCTGTTATCCACGCAGCGCGATGATCATGGCACCCGCAGAGAGCCCAAGGTTTCTTCACTTTAATGTATATTTTGTTTCCCCGCTCAAGATTTGTTGATGAACTGTTTTGGTATTAGACAGTGGTGTTAGCTTGCACATATTTGCTTCATTTAACTAATTTCTATCATGTTAAACATAGATAAAGTGAAACACTGCACATTGTGTCTCAATGTTTGCAACTTAGCCAGAAAGGGGCTAATGATGATAATTGTATGTATAACAGGAAGATTCCGAATTCAAAATGTCGAAGCGACAAAAGAAGAAGGCCCCTGTGGTCAAAGAGGAACCCGACGTGGAAGTTGTCACCAAAACCGAATACATCTATGAAGACACCAAGTGCATATCTGGTGTAGAACCTAAGTACCAGTGGGGAGAGATATACAGGTTGATCACGCACCGAGAGGTGCCTGATATGGGCTTGGAGGAAGAAGGCATATACGCCAATATAGAGAGATCTTCACTTATGAAGATTGCCACAAGACCAGAGCTCTTCCCCTGCTCTGAAGTGATTGGTTGGATTCTTCCCCGGGCAGATGTAACCACTATGATCCTGGAGAATGTTGACAAACAGGGCTATGCTGCCTATAGCCCAGGATATGTAGCCCTGGCCTACCACCTGCCAGAAGCACAAGTATTTTTGTCTGATGATTGGCTGAGAAACCTTAGAATGGACCTTGTTGAGACCCTTAAAAGAATGTTGTTTTCTGGAAAAAAATTCAGAACCAGGCCAACGGGAGAATATGACACAGCGAGCTTAAGGGCCCCGTACAGGTTCATCACCTTAATGCTTAACAGGATTTTTGGGAGAGCTCATGGCAGGAGCTTCAAATTGGAGTGGATGCCAATTATTTTTTATGTTGCAACCCAGGGGACCATTTTCAACTGGGCCAACATAGTGTCAAATAGTCTTTCAGCCTGCATGGCCTCAGCTTTGGGAGGAGTGTCCCAAAAGAGGTTAGAATTTTACATGAGTTCCATACTTGTCGATTGTATAATGTGCAATCAACCTTTCCCCGGTCTGAGGTGCATTTGGGACAGGGAGAGGATGCTTGTTTATTCTGCATACAAGCCACTTTGGGCACACAAGTACCACAGTCATTACCGCGAGGTCTGCGAACATTTCATCATGCCATTGTACACTCTCATTTTTCTGAAAGAATGTGACTGCATGTCAGAAGAGGCATTGCAAGTAATTGAGGAATATGCGGATTATTATTTGACCGATGATGCCCTCTACTTCAGAATGTTCGGAGGCTCCAGAGCACCCTCCCTACTACCCAAATACGCCACCGACTACATCATTCATAAAGAGGCGGTTAGGCAAGTCTTCCTGGATGGCATAGGAAGATTTTTGTTTGAACACAAGAAGGCTGCCTATCCCCCTTTTCCTTTCAAGTTAGGAAGTTATAGGTTTACCAGAGTGAAGAAAGCAGATGGGTTTGTAGAAGAGTTGGAAAGGTTTCATTTTGGTGAGATGCCCTTCCATAGAAATGACTCCTGCAGTAAAGTGGTTGAACACTGCAAAGAGAATAACGTCCATTTTGAATACACCCACCATTGGGATAGAGAAGAATCTGTCTTCCGCAGTGCATTGAACATAACAGCCTTGAGAAGAAGGTTCAAGAAGAAGATCACCACCAAAGGTGGGAAGGGGCAGGATGAACAAGCTAAAGCCGATGAGGAAGCAAGGAAACGAAATGGGGAATCCCAAAGGCTGTCCCAAGAAGCTGCAGGGTGGCTGCAGGGAGAAGAAGAAGAGAAAAGAAGAGCTGCACAAGAGGCAGCTATAAAAGAAGAGGAAGATGCAAAAAATGAAGAAGAAGAAAGGAAAAGGAAGCTTGATGAAGAGCTTCAGAAATAGGAAGCAGAGAGGCTAAAGCTGACTCAGATAGAGACAGAACAGTCAGCCTCTGACATAGTTGTCGGTCAGACCCAGGACATGGAGAACCCTGAGGTTCGGGACCTAGAAGTACCGACTGTCAGCATACCTGGACAATCTATGGTCCTCACACTTAAACTGGTCCCTTTTGTACAGAAGGTAGGGGAAGAAATCCCTGATTTTAATACTGTCTTCTATGACAAGGAAAGAAAGAGGATAGTGAAGAGGACTGAAAAGAAGGTCAAAACAGGAGGTCTGTCCGGAAAGATGATAACGGATACAACCGTGGTATATGGGACAGACCGAGATCCCAGATTCACCATTAGAGCAGGAGCTGCATTGATCCACGCTTCGGAGGATAATGTAGACAAAATCATGATAGATCTAGAGCAATCCAAGAAGTCTTCTTCTCAGCTGAAAGACACATTAAGAAAGGAGAGAGAAGAAAACAGTAAGCTGAAGAGAAAATATGAGGACATGCAGAAAGAGATGAGGTCTTCAAGGGATGAACTACAGGTTCTCCAAGTAGAAAGGAGGTCTATGGAAACTACACAAGAGTGTCTGGTGAGAGTGCAGCAAGAGTATCAAGAGCTAAGGGTGGAGAAGGAACAACTGCTGGAAAAAATAGAAGGTTTAGAGCCTCAAAAGGCCACCTTGGAGGCAAGTGAGAAGCAGTCTCAAGAACAAAAGACAAAACTTCAAGAGCATATCACTTCTTTGTCAACAACTTTGGTGGAAGCAAAAGAGCAGCAGGTTAACCTTCAACCTTTCAAGGAGCATATGCTAGCACAAAAGGCCAAGATGCTTCAGTTGCAGACTGCCATGGAAGAGGAGAGATGCAAAGTTTTGCAAGTAGATGGCCGATTAGAGGAAATTCTGGAGACTTCCTCTTATTTTTTTGATAGATCTTAGGACGTCCTGGAAGTCCTGACAGCAAGAATGGCAAGGCTGAAAAATAATGAAGAAACTCCTGCAGAGCTGCCCTCGAAAGATCCACAGGCCCTGAAGTAGGATTACGACTTATTAGAGTTTGCTATAAACACAACAGAGGATTTCAAAAAATATTTGAGAAATACTAAAGGAGCATGCACAGAATTCTTCAGAAGGCTCCTAATTACCTACAACCGGTGCCAAGTAGAAGCTAAGCATAGGCTAGATGTTTTTCCAGACCACAATTCATTTGTGGAGATTTTGCAGAAGAGGTATCAAGAGGAGGAAGCAAAAATACAGCACATTAGGGCCCTTGACGACCAGATTTTAAGGAGTGAAGTAGATCATTCCGCCATCAGTGTGCAGCTATTGGAGGATCAGTTGCATTTGAGTGCGGCCAGAATTGAGGCCATCAAGAACCAAGCTGCGAAGCTTGAGATAAACATTCAATTTTTGGAACCTTGTGCATTTGAAGGCATCGCCTCTAAGGCTTTGGCGTGGAAGAAATTTCTGAATACTCAAGTGGGGCCCTCCTCGTGAAGGATTATTCACTTGTGTAATATGTAAAGATTTTGTAAACATTTGAGAAAAGTGAAATTTTGGGAGGCGAAGAGTTGGGAAGCCCAAGGGTTATTTGTGGGAAGCCCAACAGTTTCACCCTTTTTGTATAAATATAGGAGACTTAGAAGAACAAGGGGCTTTTTCCCAGTTAGACATCTAAAGCGATATTGTAAGAAGAACTACTTTTTTTTGCAATAAAGAATTATTGTTTGCCTGTCGGAGAAAGATTAGTGGGACTTTCAATTGTTATGCTGTGGATTGCGGAAAGATGAACTATTTCATTTTTCCACCTTTTTGTCCATTAATTGTGAGATTGTTCTAACTCTTAGAGCCTATGTTCTTGTTTGAATGATTTCTGGTTTATTCTGTGGAATTACCACCATGAGTAATGCATGTTGTTCATAAAAAATTGGCTATCTGATTGTCTAAATATCTTTAATCGTTCATGTGTTGTAGGAAGGAATATCAGCTATCTGTAATTTATCTTTATAATGCATGCACAATACACATTACTCATAAATAAGTTACAATTTGGCTCCCCGGGGATAGATAGATAGATAGTTAGTTTAATTTATTATTGCATATGTGATTTAGATGCTTGTGAGTTATAAGACGAGAGGTAAGAACCTGCGCATCACGTTGTGACTACTCCTTGCATCCTTATCACCCTGCATTGTTAATTAGGCACGTGCATATCATACTTTAAGTCAAAAATATGAAAACATACATGGTGGACCGGGCCGCAACCGGTAAAACCTTTGTTTTTGTTACTTGACCTACGGTAGCCGGATCGCAAACCGGACAGATTCCCTATACCAAACAGTCACGGGCTAGTTGGGAATGTTGACTGGGGAGAATCCCTTGCTGTTGTTGCCTGCGAATTTCCAGGCCTCAACACTACTCCAACACTATTCTCGGCACTTTTGTATTTTTTGCTTGATAGTATATCAACCAAAGCAGACTTATCACTTAAGTGAAGGTGAAAGCATATAGAGTTTAGACACGATTTGAGCTTTCAATGCAGTGTACCAGAGTTAGTCAGAGCCATGACATGCAACATGATTCCTTGCTCAGCACTCATCCTCCATTAATTTTGCATTTGCGTTGATAGATGACTTTCCACCCACCAAAGTCACCTATCAACTCAACCATATTGCGAATTGACTTCGAAATGATTAGAAACGGACCGCGTTCCCCAAGAAACGAAAAACCGTTTCTGCCCAAATCGTTGTGCGAAACGATTTCTTTGTTTTAGAAACGGGAACGAGCATAGAAAACAATCGTTTTCATTTCGTCCCCATTTCTACTCCATTCTTCAAAAAACCACCAACCTTGGTCACGTTTCTAGTAACACAAGTCCTACTCTAGCAGCAATATACCTTCCCTTTGAAGCCAATCAATTCTACACCTGGAACAATTTGCAAACTCACATGCTCTGCTTGGATATGGCAGTCTCATTTTTCCCAATACACCTAGGGTTGTGGGAATTCCTCTTTCCATAACAAACTGAATATGATTCTAGTGCACATCATTAGGTGCAAGCAACATTGCCACAATGTCAAAAGGAAGGAGATATACACCAAAAATAGCAGCTCCGCAATTGACATCGAGAATGGTTATGACCTTGCCACTATTGTTGAGACTTTCATTGAGAAATTTCAGCATCTGCAAAATCCACAAATAACTTAGGGGCGTTATTGAGTTTCAAAAAAATAACACATGTTAACTGCGAGTAAGACAAAAAATTAGAGTAGTGAATAACAAATTAAACTACAACTTGAAAAATATAGGTAGATTCACTGAAGTTGTGAACTTAGGCCATATTTGTAGGTTGAATTACAAATTCCAAGTAAATCCAGAAAGGAAGGTGATCCAATATCACAAAAATGCCATACTTTTGCAAGGGAAACAATGTACTTGTCTTCTCCATAGTGGAAATGAGTTCTTCTGCTTGGAAAATTGATCTTATCTTTGTTTACCACCATCGAGTTATGATTTGATTTTTCCTCGGCGAGATGTGCATGAGGTATGTTTACATTCCATACTTCATCTATGCTTTTAGGGCACCGAATTGGTAGCTAAAGAATAAATGAAATTAGAGGTTAATTAGAAAACTAAATAGATCACTTGAATGGAGAATAAAAGGAATCAATTTGAGGTTAATTTTATCTATCCTTATTTCAGTTCATAAATTAAGGTCCCATTTGTAGTTGTATGTAAATTGGGTTCTGTTCCTAGTGTCATATTAATGTATAATTGACCACATTGAATATTAGCGTTGTGTAGCTATATTTCTATATTTGATTCCAATGATAGTTCTGTTTTACTTATTTTGTTTCACCTAATGTGCATACCAGTCACCTTTTTGTCACTGTCTTTGCATCCATTGAAACGTAAATCCTGCATTATGATTATCTATAATGGGGATAAAAACTTGCAAACACATGGACATAAATCCACATTTAAATTCAAATAAGAAATGGAGGAGAGATCAAATTTACTCAATTGACTATAAGAATTTACTGACCTTGTATCCCGAGGGAGAAGGGATCAAGTAGTCGAGTCATCGTTTTGGAGGTGGGAAATGTCTTTAGTAATGCTCCACCACCCCCAAATCTAATTTGAGCTTGAGCTAGTAAATAAGATTTCGTTCCAAGCATGTGATGGGATCAAAAAGTCGATTGTCATAGGCCTGGAAGAAAGCCAATTGTCAGGACTATTAACTCTTGCTAAACAACTTGACAACAAACAAATTTCACGATTTCCTATTCATGCAACATAACTTCTAGATTTTTAGAAAACTTTAGGAGAAGCTACACCAACCGTGATTTTTAGAGTTAATGTGGAATTCACAATTCTCTACTCCTCTGTTGAAATATATGGATTATTCTACTTTAGGGAAATGACCCTGGCATCTGGTTTCTATTTTTTCAACAAAATAGCCCTTTTCCTTACCATATCAATTATTTAGTCATTGGGTGTATAAGATAAACTTATAGATAAATACGATATCTATACCTATTTATCTAAAATTTAGAATTATAATCTTATGCATTGTATAAACATGTTTATTAATTTTTAATATATAATTTTGTTTTAATGTAAGCCTCTATATATTGTGTTCAACTACTC
Source organism: Pseudotsuga menziesii (assembly GCA_001517045.1). Lineage (NCBI taxonomy): Eukaryota > Viridiplantae > Streptophyta > Pinopsida > Pinales > Pinaceae > Pseudotsuga > Pseudotsuga menziesii. The sequence continues at coordinate 87,872 of LPNX010311830.1, read as the reverse complement.
TACTTCATTACATCTATAATATACCTTTCAAACTATGCGATATTTATTACTCTTCTATTGGGTTTATAATGCTTACCAAAAATCATTCATGATAGTAGAAGGACTCTGCAAACCTTAAATCACTCATGAGATTATGAAAGGCTATGTAGAACTTAAATAGTTCTTGAGATTATGAATGACCCACTACATTGCACCCATGATGTACATCCCAATTAATACATCACTTACTACTTTATTGTTTGGGTGTGTAATGTCTATAAAAAATAGTTTACGAGACTATGAAAAACTATGTAGGCCTTAAATTGCTCATGAGGATATGAATGGTAATATCAATCATTAGGTGCATTATGTTATTAAAAAATTGCTCATAAGACTATAAAAGGCTAAGTAAGTTTAAAATCACTCATAAAGGTATAAACGACCATGTATACTATTGTTTACACAATATTTACCAAAAATGACTCATAAGACTATAAAATCCCAAGTAAGCCTTATATTACTCTAAGGCCTCTATAACCTTAGGCTTACCGAGCACATTAAAATCTAAGGGACCTCGGACTACCATAAAATCGATGTAAACAGTTTTCCCTCATAAAGTGATGGGAAAATGAGGAAGAATCCCTAAAGGCGTAGTAGGTCTTCAATTAAAATCTAGTATCTGATCGGTGGTTGGCACAAGAAGAGGAGAACCTATGGCTTGATAAGCAGTTGAGGATAGAATGATAACAAATGCCCCTTTGTCAACAATAGTGCGAAGAATACTCTTAGCAGTAACTCACACAAATATATGGGAAGGAACACTTGAATGAAGACGATGTTATGTTAGATTACTCCAGTCGAAGGCAATAACCTCATTACTTGGAGAGGTTTCTATCGAAAGAGACAAAATTTCTTCTTGCGCAGAATAATCGGAACTAACTACGAAAAATTCAGTGGGTTTCAGTTCACTCTCAACTGGAAGAGAGGGACAAGACAAAGACTGTGTCGAAGAGACTACTTCGGTCTCAACACTCTCTTATGAAAGGGTGGGATCGGGTGGAAATGACATCGACTCGACCACTTTAACTTCACTCTCCAAAGGAAGAGTGGCACGAGCTAACTGTTCTTCACCCTCTAAAGAAAGAGTGGGATCGACCGAGGATGAAACTGGATCGACCACTTAGTCAACAAATGGGATGTCAAGGGAAAACTTATGATAATCTTTTGGAAGCCATTGCTGAGTAACAATAATATCTTCCAACAAATGAGAAGCTTCATTCATGTGAGGACAAAGGTAAGTAAGGTGCATGTCCTTACACAACAAGCAAGGATGTTTGACCTTTCCTTTCTGACTCTTAACCATAGAGTCACTGGTTGATGGGGTATCATCAGCATTAATACTAGAGACTGATGACATGGGGCATTGGGAAGCCTCGAACCATACTTCTAAAACCCAGGATATACCATGACAATATTTCATAAGGTGGTCACCCTTGCAAAGTCTACAAGGGAAATTAGGCTTACAAGGTGTTCTTGTGGGAAATTCAACACTCTCAGCACTATGACCAGTGGCTGGCAGGTTTCCATAATGATGATCAGAGGTTGGAGCTGTGACCTTCTACTTAGAGTTCTTGTTCTTATCCTTCCTTTTCATCTTCTTCTTACCCTCTCGTTTACTAACATCAGAGTTTTCAACAGGTGATGAGGAAGAAAGGGAAGTCAATTCGACATTTGAGGAAGAAGGAGAAGGGTTAACATGAGGTCAATTCTCATGCGGTGAAAGACCATGATCCGACACAAAACGTGCAATTGGTATAACAAGATTGGAGAATAACCACATGGGAAATCCTATAGTCAATCTGGGAAGACTCGAAGTGGCAATGAAGGGAGGAACAACAACTCCACAAGGGGGAGAAACAAAAGACATACCATGAAAAGGGGTCTCTTGACTGGTGGTCCTGGGAGAGTCTCCCATATATGAAATCTCTAATAATCTTTGAAGTACCACACAAATCAAACACTACATAAGTAAAAAAGCAACAAACAAATTGTGTGAATAGGAGTGGATCAAAAGTCAGGATCCTCGTGGGATTATCAAGGCTTCACAACTCAGTATATACCGCAGGGTCCAACAACAAAACATGACAAGGAGGATTGGGGCCATACCCTTTCCTGAATACCTAACTACCTGGATGGCACGTGCGTAGTAATCTCCCCGAGTGGTGTATTTCGATGCCAAGACAGCCAAAAGGTTAACTAAGTTGGTAACATGAATCCTAAGAGGGTCTCCCAATATACACTAGGTACGGGGGAGCTCAACTCCGTAGTGGTGTTATCTAATGCACAACCGCTCGACAAGAGCCTTTCGATATACTACCGAGTACGTGAAGTACTTTTCTATATACCCAAAGGTATGTGAAAATCAATTCGATATATCGATTGGTACGTGAAAGAACTACAAGCCCTCGGGATGCAGTGCAGACAAACAATGATAGCTGTCATGCTTAAAGACGTCGGAACATGTCTCTAACTTACACAAAGTTACTAAATTATTTTAATCCTAAGCTAGTGTTAATTTTATCTTATGTGGTTAAGTGGATGCATGAGGTGTGGATAGGAAATATAAAAAGAAAGCAAATCCTAGCTACATGACAATCCACATTTCTCTTTCAATTAACACTACCTAAGGCAGGGAAAGATATTTTATGTTAAAGAAGACATAAATCAGAGATATAAGAAAGCCAAGTTCTAGTCAAAGCCAACTATGAAGCTTTAAAGACCAACATCAATCACAATTCTTGAAAAGACCCATGAATCATCATGTGAGCTATAGGGAAGTCCGAGGGGATTGGTTTTTTTTTTCCTCTTTTTTTATTAAGTTTCCCTTTTAAACTAACATGAATCTGGACAGTAAGGAAAACAAAAACTCCTTCCTAAAGTGCAACAATTCTAACTTTCTGCAATAATAGTCTAAAAAGCACAAATGAAATCAAAGATGCAACAAATCTCAACAATGTATAAAACAAAGTAGGGAAGCACTTTGATTTTTCAAATGCATGTATCAAAATGAAACTTGATAGCTAAATTTTTTTAGATCTACAAATAGAAAATGAGAGAATACCTACAACACTACATTTATTCAGAAATCAAAAGAAAGATGACAAGCATCCAAACAACTCCAAAACAATTCAAGAATTTCTCTAAATCTACCAAAATGCAACCAAAACTCCATGATTGAGGGTGGAGGAAGGGTTTGGAGACCAGATCTAACAATCTGAATAGACCTTAAAAGATATGGTAATGTGATTAGGGATGGCAAGACTGAACCAATAAGTGGGGGATTGAAATTTCCCTTCACAACCAAGCCACACACTTGACTAGAAAAACATACCAAACTCAACAATACCACTCCAAATAGAGGTAATGTTGGACCTAGGGGCTCTATGACTATCATATGCAGACTACAAACCACAAGCCATCAACCCAAAACCCAAAACTGAAAGAAAATTGAGTTGATCTCTGAGTTTTGAAGGGTTAGCGCACCTTCCTACACTGCACCAGAGTGCCAGAGAGGGGTTGACGCACTTAGTACACTGGGAAAGAGTGTTAGTGGCACACTTACAACACTGGGAAAGAGTACCAGTGGCGTACTTACAACACTGGGGAAGAGTGCTAATGGAGCACTTACAACACTGGGAAAGAGTGTCAGTGGTGCACTTACAACACTGGGAAAGAGTTCCAGTGGCACTCTGTCACTCAAGGGAAAGGGCGCCAACAACACAGTGGTGCTTTGTATGCACTAGTACTTCCCAAATGTGCTAGAGGGCCAGAGAGGCTAGATCTCCTAAGGGAGAAGGGATAGAGGTGTAGTACTAAACCCAAAAAGAGTCAAGGAGGTCCCAAAAACTCTTCTAAGACAAAATATACAGGAGGGAGGGTCTCTAGAGGCTAGGAAAAGGATTGATGAAGAGACATGAAATCAAATACAAAATGAAATAAAATCTATGTTATCACCAGTATGGTCACCAAATTTGTTAGTGGATAAATCTACTCAAGCGGACTCAAGCCAGATCTCCCTAGTCCAAGTGGATCTAAAACAAATCAAGTACATAATACAACCTACTTTCCTAGATCAATCAAGATATAGGATGAAGAGATGAGTACCTTTCCTCATATCTATAAGTCTTCTCCTCCTTGTTGATACAAAGCTCCATGCCTTTAGATCTCCAGCTGCAAAACCTTATCAAAGAGACAAAACAAACAAAGAGTGAAAGCATACATAGATATAAGTTGATATAAGCTAATAGTTAAGGAAGAAATCTCTAAATAAAATTAACACAATAACATTTATGGAAATATATTTGTATTACTGTAATCAAGGAGATAGGTAGAATTACATAAGGAAAGAACATCACAACCTAAGGCTTAACATTGCAATCTTCCATCCAACAATCCAAGCTCAGCCTTCAAAGGATGATAGTAGTCTCCCAAAGGATGAGATCTTGCCTCCCAAAGGATGAAAGGGATCACTTAGTGTTAGAATATAACCCGTCAGGATTATTGTAAATAAATAATTAAATAGGAATTTGAATAGTTGCCCAGGAAGGTGAAAAGGCTGGTTCTCAACCGCCTCATTGTAATCTATAAATTAATGTTTCAGTCGTGAATAGAATATTGAATCGGGATTTATTACCAACAAGTGGTATCAGAGCAAGGCTGCCTGCCTGCCGTAACTCCTGCCTGCTGCATTTCAGCCCTGGCATTCTGCCTTCCAGTCTGCTCCTTCAGGCTACCTGCCCATCGCCAGTCTGCCCCTGCACGCGCATTCATTATGTGCGTTTTCTGCTACGTTTGATGTATACGTTTGATGTATACCTAACCCTAAGTTGTAACCACGATCTCCATTCAGTTTTCTTGTTGCTGTATATTTTTTATCTATATCCTGTGATGTGTGTGAATATCGGTGCGACTATGCTTGCTTGTGCTCCTGTATATTGAGCAAACTTCAAGATAGCACGCTGCCCATATGGCCTTCCTGACTAGACAATAATATCCTGTAGTTTTTTCAATTGTAACAAAATTGCTGGTTTATTATCGTGTCTGCCCTATGCTCAGACTTGAATGCTTTCCTTGGCATCTCTGCTACACACACTATATGTTATTTTACTGCTCGTCTCTCCAGTTCGTTCCCATGTACGGCATACATTCAACAACCGGTGCGGATCCATTTTATTGGATGCGTGTAATTCTGGCTTCTAATCGTGGAACTGTTATGACTGATAATTGATAGTTGAGAGTTGTGGATCATTGAGAGCCTGCATTGGAGACTGAATAGACTGCGTGATATGCACTCATGCGCTGTAGAGACGTTACCTCTTTTCTGAGCTAACCCTAATTTTCTGAGTGACTGCTGCTGCGTGAATGATGAAGCCGTGCGTTGAATGGTGAAAGCTGTGCGTTGAAGTGGTGAATTGCTGCGATTTGAGATTGTGAGTCCTATCTGAAGACTGCCTCATTCACCTTGGAGACTGCCTGCGTGGAAGCTGAGAAGATTCCTGAATGCTTGTTGGGATCTGCGTTGAGTATATATGTGGATTTCTTTGCTGTGTATTCGCTGCTGAAGACCAGCGTGAAGGGTGGAAACCCTAATTTCAGTATGGAGAACGGTCACCATTGAAATCTTTTGTCAACTGCGCTGCAACGAGTTAGGAGTCACTGCGTCCTTCTTATTTGCGATTCCCATTGAAATCTATCCAAGATGATTGCTGCGTTGAAGACTGATATGCGAGCTGTAAGACTGCGTTGGAGAAATAGTATATGCTGTCTATAGTTCTTTAGTTCCTGTTCTTGAATTTTTTCAGCTTATTTCTCTAGGCGTTTTGGCTAGTACTGCAAATCAATCAATATTTTTAGATATCCATGCAGCCATTAGTATTCAATTTTGCTATATGGTCTCCAGTTTGAATGCTCAGACATAAAGTTCTGTCTGGCCATTGGAGACATCGGTATAAGCATATTATATAAGCTTTTAAGCTTCGTTCTATTTCTAGTGGGATGGTCTTTGACTTGTATAAAAAGTTCTCCATGTTTCCTTTTCTGTACTGGATCATGCAAACTTGACCAGCCAGCTTGGGACACGACAATATATAATATCAATACAGCTTGAACAAAAAAAAATAAAAATAAAAAATAAAAAATAAAAATAAAAATACCTGAAGACTGCATGGATGTTGCGACTGAATGCACAGAGCGTGGGTTCTTCTAATTGAGAGTTGTGCCTCTCCCTCACCATGACCTGTGTAAATGCTGCGTTGAAGACTGCTGAAAACCTATTGAAGACTGCCTGGTGCTACGTTCGAGACTGCTGAAGAATACTGCATGTGACTGCGTTTATGCTTCATGGTATAAAAACTCTTGTATGCTGCGTTTTATGTGACTGATATATATCATGCAGACTGACTGATATATTGAAGAATATACATATACTGAGACTGATCTATTTCTAGTGACTGATATATATTGTATTGACTGATATATATGCTATAAACTTGCATTGTACACCTTGGCAGAGACTGTAGACCTGCAAGGTTATTGTTTTTCTCTTTGTCATATTAAGATCAATAGTGTAAATTACACTAATAGTTGTAAAAATGCAATCTATAGCATCTATTGTTGGTGATGTCTTTACTAGCAAGGAAACATGGTCTAGAAAGATCAAGAAATCAAGCGAGCCTAGCGAAGAATCCCTTGACTTTGTTCAGAAAACAAAGAATCGGTTCAAAGACCCTTCCAAGGGAGATTGTAGCAAGAGAGGCAGAGGGGGCAAAAACAACTCCAGAAAAAAGATCAAAGTGCAAGCGTTGTGA
>LPNX010311830.1:44518-78191 GCA_001517045.1 Pseudotsuga menziesii | reverse complement strand
CACAAATGATCAAGTTGCAGACATCTTCACCAAAGCGCTTTGACGAGAAAAGTTTGAAAGATTCAGAAACATGCTCGGACTTACGAACACCCCTTCGGATTAAGAGGGGTATTGTTAGAATATAATCCGTCAGGATTATTGTAAATAAATAATTAAATAGGAATTTGAATAGTTTCCCGGGAAGGTGAAAAGGCTGGTTCCCAACCGCCTCATTGTAATCTATAAATTAATGTTTCAGTCGTGAATAGAATATTGAATCGGGAGTTATTACCAACACTTAGAAATTCCACCAGCATAAGAGTACCATAGTCCTTCCTCCCTTCACAATGGAGAGAGGGTTCAATTTATAAGGCTAAAGGGATAGAGTAGGTTGAGTATTAGGAAGAGGGGTCTAAGGGATGTTCCCCATAGGTTAGGGAACCGAATGCCACCTCGCCTAGAAGCCTAGGGATGATCCTCCACCTTCGAGAAGGGCCTTGAAGCTTCTATTTTTTCCCTCTAAACATCATTGGCGCACCTAGCCGTAGGAGACAGAGAATCGACGCACCTTGCATGAGGGGAAAGAGTGCCACGGGCGCACCTTGAATGAGGGGAAAGAGTGCCATTGGCTCACCTTGCATGAAGGGAAATAGTTCTGGCGCACCTTTCCTTAGGAGAAAGAGTGCCAACACTCTTAGAGAGGGAAAAAGAGCTAGGGACAACTTCAAAATCAATCAATTTTAGCTAGGGAAACTTTAGGGGTTATGCATAAGGTTGAAACATGGATCAAGATGACAAGATTTTGGTGTAACACTTGTCCAATTTGTGTGAAATTTTAGTCATCAATCCGTTGTTCAGTTTACATTGATTTGATAATCCCATTGCATACTTCTTTTTAGATAGCTCTCATTTTTGGATTGTAGATCTATGGTTCATGAAATTTAACAAGGCTTAGGATCATTGCAGAGGAATGCCGCAATAATAAGTCTGACCTATTTTGTTTCTTTGTGGATTTTAGAAAAGCTTTTGACACAATGCTTAGAAATAACTTGTGGAATAGGCTAAAGGAGGTTAAGGTTCCTTTTGAGTTGAGAGCTATCATGATAAGGTTATACGAAAAGGTCTGTTGTCTACCAATTGCACACCAGCAGCAGAAATCTTTCGAAAGTTGTCTCCTCACTTGAAAAAGTGGGAGAGGTGTGACCTTGGGGGCAAGCACAGAGCTAGGTACTGTCACCTACTCCTAGCTCCTCCGTTTAGGCTAAATCCTAACGAAGCCAAGGGGGGTAGTCCCTAACAAAGAGTTTTCTATGGCTCAATGTTTAAGTTAAGTTTTAAATGTTTTCAGATGCGGATGGGTGTTGTTTAGGAGTTTCTGTGATTTTAGATGATTAATATGATGAATTGAGCACAAGACAAAGCAATCCACGTTGCTATCACTGGAATTAGAAGATAGACAAATATTTGAGCAATTCACGAAAATAAATATAGCATTCACAGATATGACTTATAATCAAACATTCAATGGAAAAATGGCCTAGATTATCAACAATGCTAAAAGATCGAACCAGTGCCTATGGAGTAAAATTATCGGAGATGCTTCGTGTTTAGAAAGATGTGAATCCCAAAAGATGCCAGTGAATGTTAGGTTTTGCAAGTGCTCTAGGTCATTTTTAAGAGTTTTTAATAGTGGTCTTGCTTTAGGGTGTCAACAAAAAGGTTTATCAAAGCCGGGAGACTCTTCTAAGTTGCCTCCGTTGAAGACATGTCGGGCCCGCCCAGTACCCCAGGCTGATATTGTCAAGTGAACAGCTGACCAAGAATCTATGATAGCGGGAGGTTTCGGAGCCTCTACTAGGAAGTACTTTGGAAGAATCCCTACAACGTCATTGTGTTGGTTACGGGGTGTTTAAGTGTTATTAGGTTACTCTTGCGGGGTTTAAACTTTTCAGTGCCATTTCTGGGTACTCCGATCTGGGATCGGTCAGAGCATACTCCGGCAAGGAGGGAGGAGGGTTAATTAATTAAAGGGGTGTGAGTTGCAAATTTTATTAAGTTAATTAATTAAAACCCTCCGACATAGAGCGCTCTTGACCTCGTCTTATGACAGTGGTTCAAAAGACTTAGCTAATCTAGATGAAACTAATGAAAGGGTTGTGCAAACCTAATATGCTCTCTGATAGAGAGTGCTCTTGACTTGTGTTTCTACAAGTTCAAGAGTCTTACTTATGGATGATTTGATTAAACAAACACAACAATTAATATGAAATGTGGTTGATTAAAACTCTTCGACAGAGAGCTCTCTTGATCCACCTTATGGTGAGATTCAAGAGATTTTGGTTCTTTTTATGATTTAACAATTTATAACAAGACACCAACAAGCAATGATGAATCTAGCAATTAGTGGAAATGAAGATAAGGAACAACTAGCAATTAGTAAGAATGAAACTAAGGTTAATCAAAGAGCTAAACTAGTTGCTTAAGGAAAACTAAACTAAGTAAATCATGAAAATGAACACAAGACACACTTCCCCAAAATAGGGGAAGTAGAAAAGAAAGGAGACTTGCTCCCACTCAGCCCTTTTTTATTAATATTTTACAATGATGATGTGTTCTTTGCTTCCTGGAAGAACGGGGAAAGAAGGGGATGAAAGAGAAGGGATAGCAGTCTTTTTGTTCTTCTTGCACTACTTGTTTGTTCGTGGCCTTTGGGCTCTCCTTCACCTGTCTGCAATCTAAGAGCTCTAGACACACACTTGTTATGATATTAGTTGATAAAAAATAATTTGAAATTTAATCTACAAACTTGCTACAAACACTTACCCAAACTCACCGAAAAGAAGGAAGAAAAGAGGCAGGAAAAAGGCAAGGTAAGAGGGGTGAAAAAAGGGTGAAAAGAGGGGAAAAGACAAGTCAAAGAAGGCTGGAAACTAAGTGAGAAAGAGGGCTGCAAATGAGGGTGAAAAAGGCTGAAAGTACAGCCCAAAAGATGGTTGAAGAAAAGGATGGAAAGGGGCTGCAAAAAGTGGAAACAAGGAGGCAAAAGAGGGCTGTCCAAAAGGGTAAAAGTGGGGAAAAGTGGACAACGAACAAAAGGAAGGAAAGGCTGGAAATAAAAGGCCTAAAAGGCTAAAAATAAAGCATAGGGCAGCCAACCGGGGCAAAGGCTAAGTGAATGAATGTTCACTTTAGCCCAAGCGTACCCTAATCCCAGGAAAATAAAGATTTTTTAATTTGAATGATGATAAAAGAAAGGAGAGAATGGTCAAACATGTGGATCTTTTTAAAGCACTTGGATCTCGTGAAGCATGCAATTACTGGAAAAGCGTACTTGACTCCAATAGAAGAAGATGCATCTGAGCTCGAACTTCTGCTTGGTTGGATGGAAGGATCTACAAAATAACACTCATAGAATCGCCAAACAAAGGATTAGATCATGTATTGTTCACAAATTGAAATAAAGAAGAGCATGAACTATAACTGAATAAAACAATGCTCTTTTTTAAATTCTAAAAGTAAATCAATAAACAGATAACTTGCAAACTGCAAATACCTGTTCTTATGTGCTTACAGAAGCCTTGTAAAGCATAACATCATAATCTCAAATAGACAAGAAAGAAAATCATTAAAACAACATCACCTCATCCATCAAGTACAATCATCCAAAGAATCACACCACATGAGCCTCCAAAGCCTTAATTTTATTCCAATGGTTGCATAGAAGCAACAAGCAATTACAAAAGTTTCACCAGAGTTTCTCTACACAAAAATCCATCCGAATAGAGCTAAAGGAGCCTCTATTTGTACAATGAGAGAGTGCTAAAACCCTAAAACCAATCCTCAAACCCTAACTAGCCTGGCCACCAAACAGAGGTCCAAACCTAAATCGGAGAACCAGGAGTGAGGGGAGGCCTCCACCTAGGCAAGGCGCCCCCACTCCAACCCTAAACACTGAAATCCATCCACAAATGAGCCCACACGTGTGGAAGGTGCTCTCAGGAGAGAGAGGGGCGTGAGCTGTTGAAGGAGGCACCCTACTGCATAGGAAAGACGCCTGCTAGGTCTAGAAACCTACTTTGTTAGGTCTGGGAAGCCTACTGATGGTGTAAGCTTCAGTCTTCACCTCGATAAAATCACCGGACCAATGAGTGCTCTCCATCTCATTCTTTAGCTGGAGATGACATGTCTGCTAACTGATAATAAATTAATTGCTCTCTTAATGATGACTGAAGCTGAGTTATGATAAATCCAATCATCATAAGTGCTCCATGAGATGTCATTTAGCCTTTTATTTTATTGAATTTGGATTAATTTGGAGAGTTTTAATTTTCTCCAAAATAATCATTTTTTTAATAAAAATTCATTTTTTAATCAAAACTGATTTTTTTGAGAAAAAAGGCATTATGTGTCCGATTGTTGATCTGAAAGTTGGTTCTGACTGGCTTGCTGATCGAGAATGATTTTTGGCTTAAGGTTAGAGCCTTCAATCACTGAATTCGGAGTCCGAATGACCGTCTTACCACGAACGGGTTTTTTCCATTTAATTTATGGAAAAATTAACCCAAAAAACTTAGGAAAAGTAATTAAAAATTAAAAAATTAAAAAATAAAATTTTCACTGTTTGAAAAAAGATTTTTTTGAATTTTTTTTTATATGTCCAGATGACTTACGACATGACCATGATCTATCTAAAAAATGTCTAGTAGGTTTATAACACTTAGTTGGGCTCTAATAACCCCCCAAGGCCCAGAATTCAACATCGGGCATTCCAACTTTGGAGGAACCCGGAGAAAACCTTGTCAATTATACTCGGCTGAAGGCAAAGCATAATTGTCAGGGGCAAAAAACTCCCTGGAATACCTTATTTGAGATTCTATGTCTCAGGAGACCGAATCACTCAAAAATACCCTACTAGCACATTTTATTACAAACCCCGCGGGGCCATGGTCAAAATTATTAAAATAAAAAAGTGGTTAGCCAATATTGGCTAGACTTGCAGACGGATCAACTGATACACTGGAATTAGACATTGAACATGTCTATCAACCGGCGGCTCCTCAGGTAATCCAACTAAGTGCAAAATTAGTGGATAACAAGGTCATTGCCAACTTTAAGAATAATGAGAGGTGGAGAATGAATATAAATTGCAATATTGGAGTTAAACAAGGCTACCCCCTTTCCCCTACCCTTTTTGGCATTTATATTGATAAGCTAGAAAAGTGTTTAGAAGAAACAGGTTCCACCGGTACAGTCTTAGCTGGGATAGTTATCATCCTCCTACTTTATGCTAATGTTATTGTTCTTATGGAAAGGCATCCCGCTGATCTTGATAAGCAATTAAGAATTTTTAAATATTTTTGCTCTAACATGGGTATGACTATTAACACCGACAAGACAAAAATCATGATTATAAAACTGAGAAAGACACCTATGCAAATTTTATATATGATAATAGAAATCTAGAGGAAGTGGCTTCTTACAAGTTTCCAGAATTGATGTTCATCACAAGATCAATTGGAACTATAACATTGAGAAAAGGATTAATGCAGGGTGGAAAGCTTATTTTCGCCTTGAAAATAACTGTAAATCAGTCAATTTGGTCATGTGGGATAAAAAGAAGTTCCTCTTTGAAACTCTTGTCATCCTTGTTATCTTGTATGGTTGTGAAGTATGGGGGTGCAGCATGTCTAGAGAATCTTGGAGGAAGATTGAGCAAATCCAGAAGCGGTTTATAACTTATAACCTCAAAATTAAAAGCAATACGCCTTATCCTATTCTCCTCATAGAAGTGGATCTTTCCCCCATCGAGAGCATGGCTATGACTAGGTACCTGATGTACAAGCATAAGATAAATAACATGGGAAACGAGAGACTTCCTGAAGTTGCTTTAAACTCAAGTAAAAACCAACTACGCCTCAAGCGGTGTTGGTGTAAAAATACCATGGCTTGGTTAAACCATTGGGGCATTGATGAAAACAACATTTTGCAGAACATTGATAATGTCAAAAATATTATTACTTCTAAGTTTAAAGATATATTATGTTGTGAGGAAAATTTAGCAGTTAAGAGAAAATGAATATACTATAAGGAGGTCATTAATCCTAACTTGAAAGATCAGAAGTATCTCTCGGTAATAACTAGCTCACGAAATAAAATTAATACGGCCAAGATTAGAACGAACTCTCATAAACTCCGTAGCGAAACAAAGCGTTGGTATATTCCTAAAACTCCATGGGCGGAAAGGGTTTGCCATATGTGTGAATCTATGAGCATTGAGGATGGAAATCACTTTCTCTTAGAGTGCCTTGCTTACACCCACATTAGATCTGAGTTTCATAATATTTGTTACAATACAAACCTTTATAATCTCCTAACTTGCCAAAACTATAGTAAGCTTGGAAAGCGTTTTGGCAAACTTTTTGAGTACATGAAGAAGATTTTAAAGTAAACCAAATATTATCTTTAATCCATAGACCAAAATTGATCTCATAGACATTATTCATTATCATCAATTACCAAAATACTATATAATTTATTAAATGATTTAAAACAACTATTTAAATGAACACGCTATTTTTTATTTTTTTGAAAAAAAAATGAGGAGATTTTTTTAACTTTTTCAAATAAAATGAGTAGAATCTTAGTTCAATTTCAAAGTCATTATATGAGTGTCTTTTTTATAAACGAATCATGGTTCAATTTCAAAGTTGGTATGAGTGTTTTTTTATAGATAATAATAATGATGATGATGATGATGATGTAAATTATTTTATTTTAATTTTGTAATTATACAAAGTTAAAAAAAAAACTTATTATTTTAAGATTTTAAGAAAAACTTGATTGTGTGTTTTTTTTTAAGGTTTTTAGAGTTTTTTTTTTTAAATTGTGAAACGAGATCCCAATGTTAATAATTTTGTGATCTTAACCGTTGAGAGGTTGACTTTTCTTTTTATTTTTCATTTTCAAAATTCCGATGATGAATGTATAAATAATGAAGCCTCAAAAGTTGTGATTATTCCTATCAATGATGTGTATAGAGTTGACGATTACTGGATTGCTGCATGTGCACTGTGGACACTGAAATAAATGTAAGCTTCCATGGTCTTAGTTATGTTTGCAATACTTTTATGATGTTACCAAAAGTATACATCTTTTCTAAACAATTTGTTTTGGTTCAATACATAGCGTGGAACTGTGAAATGCAATCTTCATGATAGGGTATTGCCATTGCATTTAACTAATTTATAAATAGTTGTAAAATATTGAGAATCAAATTAGAATTGATAGGTTTATAGGTTTCACATAATGAGAAATGGGAAACAGAACGAGAAATGAGAACGGTACGAGAAACAGAGTTTATAGGTTTCACATAATAGAAACGAGGAGAGAGAAAAACAACAAACTGAAAGTTCTTAGAATTCTAATGAACAAAACTATTTTCCATATACCCCTGTTTTCAGATTTGGGTTTAAGACAATGATTTTTCCAAATACCCTGTTTTGTTCTATTTTCATAATTTTTGATTACTTAATGTTAATTTTAACCTTCAAACCAAAAAGAACAAAAATACAACTACAATCACAGAGCAAAACTGGAAGAAAGAATTTATTTTAACATACAAGTAAAAGCTTCAATCACTCTTCATATGAACAAAACAAAAAAAGAAAATATGATGTGAATGCAAATTTGACAGTTCTTTCCTACTATTTCAGCAAGAATTCAACAATAACACAAAAATAAAATAGAATCAATTAAAGCCAATATTTACAGTATAAATGTCGAAAAGGTTATGAAACTTCTACATGTTAAACTGCATAACGAGTAACATGAACAAGATATAAAAGCTTACAGAGATATTTATTCACTCCGAAAAACATGGAAAAGCATAAAACTCGAAGCGAACGACTTTCGATACAAAAATGATAAAAAGGTATGAATCTTTAACCATTAAATAAATTACATGTTTCCTATCTGATGTGAGGAGCTTAAAATTCTTTCGTTTTCAAACTAAATCTCTTACCGTAAAGTGATAGACAAAATTAGAGTTGATCGCTCATTCTTAGAAGCAAAATTCTAGTACATGTTAAAGAACAGATAAAATTAAGATCTTTAGGTGGATTTTTTTTATTTATTTAAATCCTTTGCAAAAACCTAACATTTGGATTGACAAAAGAGAATACTTAACTCCAAATTGTAAAGAAAGTACTTTGCTTTGAGCCAGAGAGAAGAAAATATTTCAGTGTGACTAAAGAAAATCTTTCGCCGTGACTATGCGAGGAATATAAATCTTGAAATGATAAGAAAATAGTGTCGTGGCAATGAGAAAAACGATGAATTCTAGAAATAGACTGCAACTTTGCCAAGTAATTTTTCTTTGAATAAAGAAAATTGTTTAGTGTCCAATGTTGAGGTATGCAATTTGGAGTGATTAGGGTATAGTTGAAACATGCTCAAATTTGCACCAAATGAAGTCGTTTCGGGGTCAAACTGTTTAAATAACTCTAAAATAGAAGAATAGACTATGTAATCTATATTGAATGAAGTCATTTGGGGTCTTAACTACCGAAAAATGAATTTCTATCATAAATTTGTAATATTTTTTCATAAATTTTGCTAGAACCTGACCAATTAATGAGGGAGATCCTGAAATTCACAGCAATGGGTGATTCATGCACATCATTTTTAAATCATTTAATGAAGCTCAACTTCTAAGAAAATTCACCAAATTTGACTGAATGAAGCTCTGTTTTTTCTTTTTAGTATGTAGATTTAAAAAGAAATATATGGAGATTTTAACCTCCTCTACTGGGAGAACTGTTGAATGATTGGAACCCACTCAATTTTGTTGCGTGCTACTTTTAAAGATGTTGGAGTTTTGTTAGGTTTAGGTGAGGCAGTGGTGGTAGTTAGGATAAGAAAAAAGATTCCAACAAAACAAATCAACTTAACCCTAAACCTAAACTCATAATCGAACTCAAGTTTGACTCGGGATTTCCATCATTAAGAAAATTAACAAAATATTTAATAGAATATGAGCACCACACGACATATGGGTGATATTTTGGGAGTTCATCTCATAAATTGTTAATAACGATTTCCTGGATAAGGAAGTATACCATCTCCTTGCTTTAAATCTTCAATAGTTTATAGAATGTATTTATAAAAATGTTGTTGCAATCAATTCACCTAGGGAAGAATAACCCCTGATTTTGAAATATTATTAGGATGTAACTCTATCCACAGGTTAATATTAGCCTTCCAGAGGCAAGCGGTCTCAATCAACTATGGGCATTAGCGATTAACTGAGTTGTTGTGGGACAGGTATCAACTCTCCCATGGAGCATGAGTAACTGGAGTAAGGGAGCACATTATTCCGTGGATTATGGATTTCCAGTGTGAGCCCCTGGTGGGATAGCCATTTGTTACTTGCATGAGACCGTTAAGTTATGGACTCAATTGCTTGCTTGATTTATTGCAAGCTTGACAAATAACACACACAAATGCTTATTGGATGAATCCAAGAACACACATGGATGCTTGCTGGGTGAATCCACCCAAGTGGGTGAGGTAAAATAATAAAAAAAACTGTAGGTGCATCAGTGAATATCGCCTTTGTGCTGTTAGTGGCTTATGTTGTGGAACTCTTTCTAACCTAGCCTCGGAGGGATTTTATACATATATGCACCAGGTTAAGGTTGACTATGTAAATATCAAGGCAAGATCTAAAATTGGAAAAGGATGATAAAGTCTTGAGCATACCTGGCTAATTATTTGCAAACTAGCTGTCTCAATTCTTCAAACTAGTCTCCACTTTTACTACTACAACACTATTCTTGGCGCTTTTCTGTTTTTTGCTTGATAGTATATCAGCCAAAGCAGACTTATCACTTAAGTGAAGGCGAAAGCATATAGAGTTTAGACACGGTTTGAGCTTTCAATGTAGTGTACCAGAGTTAGTCGGAGCCGCGACATGCAACATGATTCCTTACTCAGCACTCATCCTCCATTAATTTTGCATTTGCAATGATAGATGACTTTCCACCCACCAAAGTCACCTATCAACTCAACCATATTGCGAATTGGCTTCGAAACGATTAGAAACGGACCGCGTTCCCCAAGAAACAAAAAAATGTTTTTGCCCAAATCACTGCTCGAAACGATTCATTTCGTAAGAAATGATTTCTTTGTTTTAGAAACGGGTACGAGCATAGAAAACAATCGTTTTCATTTCGTCCCTGTTTCTACTCCGTTTCTTCAAAAAATCGCCAACCTTGGTCACGTTTCTAGTAACACAAGTCCTACTCTAGCAACAATATACCTTCCCTTTGAAGCTAATCAATTCTACACCTAGAACAATTTGCAAACTCACATGCTCTGCTTGGATATGGCAGTCTCATTGTTCCCAATACACCTAGAGTTGTGGGAATTCATCTTTCCATAACAAACTGAATATGATTCTAGTGCACATCGTTAGGTGCAAGCAACATTGCCACAATGTCAAGAGGAAGGAGATATACACCAAAACTAGCAGCTCCGCAATTGACATCGAGAATGGTTCTGACCTTGCCACTATTGTTGAGACTTTCATTGAGAAATTCCAGCATTTGCAAAATCCACAAATAAATTAGGGGGTTTATTGAATTTCAAAAAAATAGCACATGTTAACTGCGAGTAAGACATAAAATTAGAGTAGTGAATAACAAATTAAACTACAGCTTGAAAAATATAGGTAGATTCACTGAAGTTGTGAACTTAGGCCATATTTGTAGGTTGAATTACAAATTCCAAGTAAATCCAGAAAGAAAGGTGATCCAATATCACAAAATTGCCATACGTTTGCAAGGGAAACAATGTACTTGTCTTCTCCATAGTGGAAATGAGTTCTTCCGCATGGAAAATTGATCTTATCTTTGTTCACCACCATCGAGTTATGATTTGATTTTTCCTCGGCGAGATGTGCATGAGGTATGTTTACATTCCATACTTCATCTATGCTTGCAGGGCACCGAATTGGTAGCTAAAGAATAAATGAAATTAGAGATTAATTAGAAAACTAAATAGATCACTTGAATGGAGAATAAAAGGAAGCAATTTGAGGTTGATTTTATCTATCCTTATTTCACTTCATAAATTAAGGTCCCATTTGTAGTTGTATGTAAATTGGGTTCTGTTCCTAGTACCATATTAATGTATAACTGACCACATTGAAGATTAGCGTTGTGTAGTTGTATTACTATATTTGAGTCCAATGATAGCTCTGTTTTACTTATTTGGTTTCACCTAATGTGCATACCAGTCACCTTTTTGTCACTGTCTTTGCATCCATTGAAACGTAAATCCTGCATTAAGATTATCTATAATGGGGTTAAAAATTTGCAAACACATGGACATAAATCCACATTTAAATTCAAATAAGAAATGGAGGAGAGATCAAATTTACTCAATTGACTATAAGAATTTATTGACCTTGTATCCAGAGGGAGAAGGGATCAAGTAGTCGAGTCGTCGTTTTGGAGGTGGGAAATGTCTTTAGTAATGCTCCACCAATCTAATTTGAGCTTGAGCTAGTAAATAAGATTTCGATCCAAGCATGGAATGGGATCAAACAGTCGATTGTCATAGGCCTAGAAGAAAGCCAATTGTCAGGACTATTAACTCTTGCTAAACAACTTGACAACAATCAAATTTCATGATTTCCTATTCATGCAACATAACTTCTAGATTTTTAGAAAACTTTGGGAGAAGCTACACCAACCGCGATTTTTAGAGTTAATGTGGAATTCACAATTCTCTACTCCTCTGTTGAAATATATGGATTATTCTACTTTAGGGAAATGACCCTGGCATCTGGTTTCTATTTTTTCAACAAAATAGCCCTTTTCCTTACCATATCAATTATTTAGTCATTGGGTGTATAAGATAAACTTATAGATAAATACGATATCTATACCTATTTATCTAAAATTTAGAATTATAATCTTATGCATTGTATAAACATGTTTATTAATTTTTAATATATAATTTTGTTTTAATGTAAGCCTCTATATATTGGGTTCAAGCACTCTACTTCATTACATCTATAATATACCTTTCAAACTATGTGATATTTATTACTCTTCTATTGGGTTTATAATGCTTACCAAAAATCATTCATGAAAGTATGAAGGACTCTGCAAACCTTAAATCACTCATGAGATTATGAAAGGCTATGTAGAACTTAAATAGTTCTTGAGATTATGAATGACCCACTACATTGCACCCATGATGTACATCCCAATTAATACATCACTTACTACTTTATTGTTGGGTGTGTAATGTCTATACAAAATAGTTTACGAGACTATGAAAAGCTATGTAGGCCTTAAATTGCTCATGAGGATATGAATGGTAATATCAACTATTAGGTGCATTATGTTATTAAAAAATTGCTCATAAGACTATAAAAGGCTAAGTAACTTTTAAATCACTCATAAAGGTATAAATGGCCATGTATACTATTGTTTACACAATATTTACCAAAAATGACTCATAAGACTATAAAACCCCAAGTAAGCCTTATATTACTCTAAAGCCTCTTTAACCTTTCTTTTCATATTTTCTCATTTCACATAGTAATATATTATTTTATTTTTATATTCTTTCTTAGTAATATATTTTATAAATAACAATTAAATATTTAAAAGAAAATCTAAAAATATTTTAGAATCATATTTTTAATATTTAATAATTGTTTTAATTTTTAAGACTAAACATAATTAATATACTAAAACATTTAAAAAAAAACTTAGATGTTAATTTAAGTTGTATTATTTTTAGAAAAGAAAGCAGGTCCTAAGCAACTATGTTACTTCGAGATGTTCAATGACCTCTCCACGCCAATGTCATGAACTTCCTACTCGCTTAGCTTCCAAATCTTTTTTAAATACACCTCCCGTTAATCTATACCCTTGTTTTGCGTTTCAAATGCTTTTGAGTGGGAATGTAATAGTTCTTACCCGTTCCAGCAAAATGGATATCGTCCCTTTCAATGTAGCCCATCATCGTTCTGTGACAGGATTCCATAAGCTTACCGAGAACATCGCTTATCACGTTCCATTCAATCTCAATTCCGATCATTTTTGCAGGAGGAAGAACCTTAAGTTCAATTTATCGGCATTTGAGTCAATCAGAAGGCCTTCTTCTCGTACTTGTCCGAGTGTTATCGTTGGTGTCAGGAATGAGTCCTCCACTTACTCCTCTGCAGCTGCTGCCATGGAGCTTCTGCAACATCCATCACCTCAGCCTCTGCGAATATTCGTAAGCTCATTTTTATTGTTTTTACTGTGGGTTTCTGTCATAATTGTTCTGAATGATGAAGAGGGTAGTTTAATTACATTGGGTTCTGGAAGTAGATGTTATAGAATCTGCTACAAAGATGGATTGCCATATTGATCCATTAAATATCAATGAAAAACCACATTCCTGGACCCCCTCACACATACTTGGAAGGAGAATAAGGCTAATGTACTTGATGCCAAAAGAATGCATTGCATCAAACTGCAGAATTAGGTCTAACTGATTTTCTTTAAAATGTAATAAACATTATTCCATTAAGAGGAGAAATTAAGTACATTTAAGCAAGATTAGTGATATGGCGGCATACCTGTAACTACGCTTTTTCTTTTGCTTCTTTTCTGTTTCTATTTGTTATTATCTAATTATTCATTATAATGTGAGTTGAAAACTGAAGGCCAAAGTTTCTACGTGGAAGGGATACTTCTCTGGAATCATGTAAAAGCATTCTTAGAGATATTATTAAATGAGTAATGGCTAATTGATTGGCATTTAATGGACAAAGTTGATTAAAGGTAGGCGTTATTATTGGTATTGATTGCATACTTGGCATGGAGGACTAGTTATGGGCAAGTGTGGTATTTTGGGGCTGACTGCTATTACAAAAGCTCAAGACATTAAGGAGCAATGATAGAGGTGAATATAAATCTAGTGACTTCTCCGACTTTGCAAAATTAATGGCATTAAAAGACACTTTACTTTTGCATAAACAACTAAACAACACGGAGTTGCTGAAAGGAAAATTAGGATTATTTGGAGCATGGGAATTTCTTCTTTGGCTATATATGTTATGAAAACATAGTAATGAGTACCCTCTCTATGCCCTTGTTGAAGGACAAACCCACAAGGGCAAGAAAAGCCCTTGCATGATTTGGAGCTCGAATATAATTGGATAAAATTTAATTTCGATGGAGTAGCTAGAGGGAACCCTAGATGAGCATGAGTTGGAGGGGTGCTCAGAGACAAGGGGGAAAGAGTTATAGGGATATACTTCAAATTGCCAGGAAAGACCATGAATAAGCAAGTCGAAATTGAGGCCCTCATTTAAC
The DNA here is from genome assembly GCA_001517045.1 of Pseudotsuga menziesii. Taxonomy (NCBI): domain Eukaryota; kingdom Viridiplantae; phylum Streptophyta; class Pinopsida; order Pinales; family Pinaceae; genus Pseudotsuga; species Pseudotsuga menziesii. Next base: position 63,831 of record LPNX010311830.1, on the reverse strand, counting down.
AAATTAAAATCTGTCTCACTCAGGAAAACATCAAAATTGAAGGTGATTCCAAGTTAATCATGGATTTGCTGTTGTACAAAGCCAAAGAAAGCTCATGACAAAGTAAGATAGTATGGATGAGAGAAGCAATAGTAATTTGAAATGTATCCATTGGTCACATTAGAAGATCAACCAACAAGTTGGTTGATTGGCTCACCAACGCATGCTTTGAAAAGAAAAGGGATCTGCAGATAATGGATATTAGTAGGGACCTAAAGGAAACCTTAGGATGGGAGACAGAGATAAAAGATATCTGAACATTCTTAGGTTAATCTCCACGTGTCCTCATCCCCCCACTCTTTCATGACTTCCCAATCCAACCTTAGAAAATGGGGGTCTTATCACAAAAACACCAGGGCTTTGATACCACTGTCAGGCCTGGAGGAATAACTCCAAGGATGATTTTTCGTTGAACGAGAATGGCTTATTTTTACATTAGTGAGGTGACCTTTGGCTTTCTGGTTTTAAAGGTATTTGACTGTTCATTTTCTGATGATTGTTCAGGTATTTTGAATTTTTACAATATGTACAATATACCTTAATCCTGTAGGAATAGTAATATTGTAGGATTAGGTGTGCAACAGAAGAAGTTAAAAGTAAAGAAAAATGACATTACCTCCATGGTTGACCGATCACTTTGCCCCTCTTGATTTCTCAAACATCCTAGGGTTTCCTAATGAGCTACCAGAGTCATGGACTAAAATTTTCTTCTTATAATATAAATTTTCATGACCATAATGATTTGGCCACATACCATGTTGGAATTTTGATGACAATAGCTTCAGATTTTGGCATTAACCATGAAGATGTTTTCAAGAAGTTATTCATGCTTAGTTTGAAAGGGAATGCAAATGCTTGGTTTAAGGGCCTTGGTAGAGGAAAAATCTCTTCTCTTGCAGGTTGGTGGAGGTATTTTGCAGCAACTAGCGCCCTACAGATCATGAGACATGGATGCCCTATGTTGAATTTATGATGGGTATGTTCAAGGAGAAAACTAATGAATATCCTTTAGAAAGTCTTGACCAAGAGGAGGCCATCGAAGAAAACCATGTTGAAGACCATTCTCTTGAAAAAAATAATGTTGAAGGTCAAAACTTCGAAGAAATCCTTGAAGAGGTCCATGATGAAGTTGATTAAGAGGACATTGTAGAGGACCCTTTTTATGCTCCCATTTAAGCATATGACGAAGACCTATTTGATGAAGAGATTGATAATCCTACTTGTTCTCCTCATCGTGCCGAGTGTTTGGTGAGTTCTCCTTCCTCTCTTATTCTTGAAGACAAACCTTTGTTTGATGATGAGGAAGATAGTGTATGTATATTCTCTTTTCATGATGATTTAGATGTAAGATTTCAGATTGTTGATCACAGGGACATGGAAAATATGGAAAGTTTTGAGGATCTCATCTGTGATACTTGTAGTAATGCATCTAATGAAGAATTTCCGGATTTGGAAGCTTTGGAACAACCAAGCATGCAAGAGGAATTGTAGCCATATGCCCCCATTTGTAATGTTGATTTTTGGGTATCATGTTGAGCACATATTTGCAGATTTATTCTAGCCATCTACCCCAATTTTCAGGGCTGTTTTTGGGTAGATTTTTCAGGGTGATTTCCAGCCATGTTTGAAGAATTTTGATGCAGGTTTTCCAAGCCATTTGAAGAAGATTTCTAGGCCTAAAAGTGCAGAAATTTTCCAGAATTCTTTCGCCTTAGATTTTGGTGTTGTTATGCCTAATTTTTCAGTTATAAAAAATGATTTAGGGGCTGTAAATTGCATGGTACAATAGGGTTTTGTTTCATATTTGTTCCAGCAATGTTTGTGCTCTTCTCTAGATGGATTCATACATGAATATTGTTATCCACTAAGTTGCACTTAGGTGGATTTCCAGTGAGCAATCAAAGACTTGAACAAATCAATTGTTCATCACATGTGTTCAGATGTTCATCAGGCCAATTAGTGGCCCCTTTTTTATTTTTTACATGTTCATACCCTACAAGGAAATTGTAATAAATGACTTAGCATGATAAAATTATGTAAAAGGTTTGGCTTTACTAAGACCTAGATATCAATACTTTACTCTAGGGTGTTTTTTCCTTGAGAATTATATATCATTTTTTAATGACTTATAATTTTCGAGTTTTTCACCCGCTCCTCCAAAGCTAGAGTAAATGTCTTGGTGGTTAGACCTTAGGAGGTTATTAAAACCTATGTGTCAATGTATATTACCATGCTAATCATTGTTTTTGAGTCATATAAACATGTACTAAGTCCCCCCTAGTTTTTTTATTTTTTTTATTTTTGGAAAATATAAATTTTTCCGTTTTTCTAGGCTTATTTTTAATAAGTTAATTAAAAATATTCAAAAGTGCATAAAAGTGTGGCCTAGGGGTAGAATTTTCCATGGGGGGTGCTCATTTTGTAACTCAGAGCATCCACTTAACCTCTAAACCCACTTTCCTAAGTTTTCAAGTAATTATTTATCTCTAAAATTAATTTTACTTGAAAATGGTAAAAAAGACCAAAAAAATAGATAAAGTGAAAAATTTGACAACTCATAAAATAAAAGAAACATGCCGAAAATGAATTTTATGAGTTGGCAAAGTAAAGTGGAAACATTCCTAAGGTTTCTAGAACACTTTGGAGTGTTTTTCTCGGCAAATAAAGGCAAGTCGATTTTGCTAATTCAAGTGGAGTACATCTTTCAAGAAAAAGATGGAAATTTGTGAGGATAATAGCAAGTGTTGAGTTATGAATTAGAAGTTGGCATATTTTTTGTCTTTTCCATCCCATGCCAACTCAAGCAAAGTGCTCTCTCTTGGGCAAGTGCACCACCCTCTCTTGGTCATATTTTCTATATAAGCAAGGCATTGCTCCATTATTTGAAGATGGAGGATTGAACCTATGCTCTTGTAATACTTAGTTGCTTCTATATTTTGTTGAATAAAGTGAAGACTTTGGAGGTCCATATGGTGCAAATTTTCATGGTTGTGAATGCTTGAGCTTCATGGAGGTGATATTTAGCTAGTTGTACTTCTTTTTATTTCAAGCTTGTAGATGTTTATCTAGCTTAGAAGACTATTACCAGCCCATAGAGTAAACATTTGTAGTTTCAATTTGTTTACTTATGTTTTTCTATTAGAGATCTAAGAGCAGCCAACTGTAGTCAGTTATACTGAGGCTCTCCCAAATTTCTTTTATCAAAATATACTAGATTTAATCTTGTTTGTTTAAAGGTCGTGTAGCTTTGCAGATCATCGAAGGCGAAAGAGGATTTTGAGCTCAGTTGCATCTTCTTCCTCTTCACCACTATTCTTTTGATCTAATGTTTTTTGTCCTACATGCGGTTTCTCTTCTTCACAACGTTCAAGTTTGAGCTTGAGGGTTTTCTCTCCCATCTCATAAAAATTCAACCTTTCTCTTTGGTTACTTTTCTTACAAGCTTAGATTTCCTTAAAAGATTATTATATGAAGTTTAGGCTTGTTTACATGTTAGATCTAAAGTGCTTTAATAGATATCTTAAGCTTAGATCTAACACTTCCTTTCTAGTACTCGAAGCAGTGAATTTTTCCCATTTTTTGTAAAGTACTAGATAGTGTATTTTATGTACATGCTTGTACTAATCCACTAATTTGTACATTGTTAGCTTGCTAGTTTTTAGCAAGTTTAAAGAAAAAAAACGAGAAACTATGGCCAAATTTTGACAAATCTAGCTATCCAAAGGCTCCAAAGTGCCCACTATTTTTCCCTTTCAATTTCGAGTCATTGTAAACCTCATTGATCCCACATTTAAAGGATCAAAGGTCTTCTTTCTCCTAAAAACTTATTGTAATAAAATAAATAAAAGAAAAGCAAGTGGGATTTCCAAGCGCCCACACTCCATTCCCCTTGGGGGATTCGTGTGACCTTCTTAGTGGTTTGCTTTATGCTTAGTTTCTTTTACTTTCAATTAGATTAGTTTTTTTTCAAAGTTTCATTTACATTTGCAGAGTAACGAACACTAACTCGACATTTTATTGCTGTAGTAATTAGTCTCACAGATTTCTTTGATTTTTCTTGCAACACAAGCACACAATCCGTCCTAACGGGCTGTATTCCTTCTGCACGTAGTTTTAGTTTGTACTTTGCTTTACAAATTGGAACAAACATTTGCTTCCTCCGTGTATGCTCTACCCCTTGCAGCTTTGTCTGACTCTTGGGGGTATCAAAAGCGGAAGTGTGCATTAATTAATTATTGACATTTAATTTAATCAACTCACATAAATAAAATTAACATCCCCTAAACATTACGAAAATCTGACGTAAACGGGTTTGGTGAATATGGAAAAATTCTTCAGGGAAAGCGAGAACAACTAGAAAGTGACCATGGGGTCCTGTTAGGCTACATCCTTGTTGGTGTAGTGTTGAACACCCCCCCACGACTCCATCTAGCCCACATTTTCCTGTGCGGATCCACTTTTCCCAAAATCCGAACATATTCCCCGAGGATAAATCTTTTTAATCCCGAAGTATGACTTTTGTTTTTTACCTTTTTTTGGTTTTGCTTTGTTTGATGTGATTAGTGTTGATCTTTAATTTTCATCTGGTGACTCCACTAACCTTTTTTCTTTTTTATTTTTACAAAGAAAAGCAAAAAAATAATTTTTGTGAGAAAGTATTTAATGCATATTTTTCTTTTCACATGGAGACTCCACTAAAGGGATAAAAACCATTGTATCTCATAAAGTTGTTGAGTTTGATTCTGTGTAGATAAGCGCACACAATAGTAAAACTTCAAAATCTCATTTTTCAACAGCTCCACTCTTTTAGTAGCATTCCCCATGATTCTTGATTCTTGATATGGATGTTAAAAGTATAGAAAATGCTGCTCGGATCTCTTGTGCATATCCTCCCATTGATTTCTTCAAGATCCTTGGATTTCCTAATCATTTTGATGGGGAAAATACATCTTATCCCCTTCCTTTCTTTCGGGGGCATGATAATGATCACTCAGCCAGATTCCACGTTGTGATGTTCCTTTCACGTATGAGTGAATTTAGCATATTTCATGAGGATCATATGTTGTTTATGTTTGCTTCTTCTCCGCGAGAGGATGCTTCTTGTTGGCTTCACGAGGGCCTTCTTGATAAATCTATTACTTCCCTTGCAAGGTTCTTTGAGATATTTTTGAGGAAGTGGCATTATGATGGAAACAATATTGAATTATTCAATATTGAGTCATTCATTAAGACTAATTTGAAATATTTTCTTCCTTGGAGAAAATATCACGTGGAAGATCATGAGATGCCTAGTATCAACATGGTATACAACAATCAATATTCATAAACCCATGATGATCCAGTTGAGGTTGTTCATGAAGAGTCCTTCATTGAGGATATTATTGAAGACCCTCCTCATGTCACATTAACAGATAATACTGAAGATTGGGATTCATTTCATGATTATTTCAGTGATGATGATCACATTTGTACCTTAGATCTACCTCAAAGAGAAACCATTACAGAAGCTTGTAATTAAACTTATGATGAAATCAGTAATGTATATGATACCGCTCCTGCTTGTTCTTCGTATAATGATGAAAGCTTGGAAGGTTTATTGCCTTGTGACCTTTTTTCTGAAGAAGATAATTCTGATCAAGAGGAGGACAAGTATAGCTTGGGATGTGATGCTAGCGATGAAGACTCTCTCATATTTGATGTGGATGGGGGTGATGACTATTGTACTTTCATGGAAAATCCAGTCTATGAGACACTTGAAAATCTCATTGAGAATCCCATCTATGATATCTCCAGCGAGGGGAGTGTCTATTCAGAAATTTGTGGAAGTCCCATCTATGATACATCTATAGAAGGGAGTGTTGATCTTGGGACTTGGGAAAGTTTTGGTATGGAAGAGGAGCATTCAAAATTTTCATTTGATTATTCAGAGCTATATTATTCAGAGCCGTACATAAGTATCAGTAAAGAATATTTGGAGAAGTAGTATAATGAAGGGTCAGATGGGATACAGTTAACAGAAGATCAGTCTCAGTCGTCATCTTCTCATGTAGAAGTTCCTTATGATTTGGAGCAGCTTGGGGCTTATAAACAGAGATATCAACAAATAAGCCCTTTGGATGGGTATGATGAAGTAGTGGATCTGCCTCAAGATACATATGTGTACGTTAGTCCTATCCAATCTTGGATAGAAGAAGTCTGCGGGAGGACTTGCCAGTTTGGGAAGCAGTTTGATGATGTATTACATGCCTATGATATCCCATCCATCCCTCCCATATTGAGAATTCATGCAGGTTTGCACTTTCTAAAAAATATGTCCTTGCTTTGGCTGGTAACCAAATATAAGGCAAAAAACTCTAAAGTAAATAAAATGCTTAGGTGGTTACATTGGATATTTGATTTTACCTAACTTTTTTATATCATGCCTAGAGTAGGAAAATAAGCTCCTCAAAGTGAGCATTTACTTTCTGCAATTTCTTTTTGCACTTAGAAATAAATAACATTTTATTTGGTTAAGTTTTTTTCCACATTCTTGAATAATCCAACTTATGGTTCATTGGTTTTTATATAAAACTTGTGCTACTAAGGTTTCTTTTGTCAAGTTGAAATGTTTTTACAGATTATATAAACAAGAGAATCTGGTGTTCTCGTATCCTCTCCTTGCCTGAAGACCAGATCGAGCACACGTCCCACAGTTGGAGCCAGATGTTATCCACTAAGTTGCACTTAGGTGGATTTCTAGTGAGCAATCAAAGACTTGAACAAATCAATTGTTCATCACATGTGTTCAGAAGTTCATCAGGCCAATCAGTGGCCCTTTTTTTATTTTTTACATGTTCATACCCTACGGGGAAATTGTAATAAATGACTTAGCATGATGAAATTATGTAGAAGGTTTGGCTTTACTAAGACCTAGTCATTAATACTTTACTCTAGGGTGTTTTTTCCTTGAGAATTATACGTCGTTTTTTAATGACTTATAATTTTCAAGTTTTTCACCCGCTACTCCAAAGCTAGAGTAAATGTTTTGGTGGTTAGACCTTAGGAGGTTATTAAAACCTATGTGTCAATGTATATTACCATGCTAATCATTGCTTTTGAGTCATATGAACATGTACTAAGTCCCCCATAGTTTTTTATTTTATTTCCGGAAAATATAAATTTTTTCATTTTTCTAGGCTTATTTTTAATAAGTTAATTAAAAATATTCAAAAGTGCATAAAAGTGTGGCCTAGGGGTAGAATTTGCCATGGAGGTGCTCATTTTCTAACTCAGAGCACCCACTTAACCCCTAAACCCACTTTCCTAAGTTTTCGAGTAATTATTTATCTCTAAAATTAATTTTACTTGAAAATGGTAAAAAAGACCAAAAAAATAGATAAAGCGAAAAATTTGACAACTCATAAAATAAAAGAAACATGCCGAAAATGAATTTTATGAGTTGGCAAAGTAAAGTGGAAACATTCCTAAGGTTTCTAGAACACTTTGGAGTGTTTTTCTCGGCAAATAAAGGCAAGTCGATTTTGCTAATTCAAGTGGAGTACATCTCTCAAGAAAAAGATGGAAATTTGTGAGGATAATAGCAAGTGTTGAGTTATGAATTAGAAGTTGGCATATTTTTTGTCTTTTCCATCTCATGCCAACTCAAGCAAAGTGCTCTCTCTTGGGCAAGTGCACCACCCTCTCTTGGTCGTATTTTCTATATAAGCAAGGCATGGCTCCATTATTTGAAGATGGAGGATTGAACCTATGCTCTTGTAATACTTAATTGCTTCTATATTTTGTTGAATAAAGTGAAGACTTTGGAGGTCCATATGGTGCAAATTTTCATGGTTGTGAATGCTTTGGCTTCATGGAGGTGATATTTAGCTAGTTGTACTTCTCTTTATTTCAAGCTTGTAGATGTTTATCTAGCTTAGAAGACTATTACCAGCCCATAGAGTAAATATTTGTAGTTTCAATTTGTTTACTTATGTTTTTCTATTAGAGATCTAAGAGCAGCCAACTATAGTCAGTTATACTGAGGCTCTCCCAAATTTCTTTTATCAAAATATACTAGATTTAATCTTGTTTGTTTAAAGGTCGTGTAGCTTTGCAGATCATCGAAGGAGAAAGAGGATTTTGAGCTCAGTTGCATCTTCTTCCTCCTCACCACTATTATTTTGATCTAATGCTTTTTGTCCTACAGGTGCTTTCTCTTATTCACAACGTTCAAGTTTGAGCTTGAGGGTTTTCTCTTCCATCTCATAAAAATTCAATCTTTCTCTTTGGTTACTTTTCTTACAAGCTTAGATTTCCTTAAAAGATTATTATATGAAGTTTAGGCTTGTTTACATGTTAGATCTAAAGTGCTTTAATAGATATCATAAGCTTAGATCTAACACTTCCTTTCTAGTACTCAAAGCAGTAAATTTTTCCCATTTTTTGTAAAGTACTAGATAGTGTATTTTATGTACATGCTTGTACTAATCCACTAATTTGTACATTGTTAGCTTGCTGGTTTTTAGCAAGTTGAAAGAAAAAAAGAGAGAAACTATGGCCAAATTTTAACAAATCTAGCTATCCAAAGGCTCCAAAGTGCCCACTATTTTTCTCTTTCAATTCCGAGTCATTGTAAACCTCATTGATTCCACATTTAAAGGATCAAAGGTCTTCTTTCTCTTCAAAACTTATGGCAATAAAATAAATAAAAGAGAAGCAAGTGGGCTTTCCAAGCGCCCACACTCCATTCCCCTTAGGGGATTTGTGTTGCCTTCTTAGTGGTTTGCTTTATGCTTAGTTTCTTTTACTTTCAAAGTTTCATTTACATTTGTAGAGTAACGAACACTAACCCGACATTTTATTGCCGTAGTAATTAGTCTCATAGATTTCTTTGATTTTTCTTGCAACACAAGCACACAATCCGTCCTAACGGACTGCATTCTTTCTACAAGTAGTTTTAGTTTGTACTTTGCTTTACAAATTGGAACAAATATTTGCTTCCTCCATGTATGCTCTACCCCTCGTAGCTTTGTTTGACTCTTGGGGATATCAAAAGTGGAAGTGTGCATTAATCAATTACTCACATTAATAAAATTAACATCCCCTAAACATTACGAAGCGTAAACGAGTTTGGTGAACAGTGGGCAAATTCTTCAGGGAAAGCGGGAACAACTAGAAAGTGACTGTGGGGTCCCGTTAGGCTACATCCTTGTTGGTGTAGTGTTGAACACCCCTCCACAACTCCATCTAGCCCACATTTTCCTGTGCGGAGCCACTTTTCCCAAAATCCGGACATATTCCCCGTACCATTCGGTATATCGGGAATCCCCTCTCTCCTTTAATCAATTGATCTTTTAAATAATAAAATTAACCAAGAACACAATTGCAAAACATTTACTTTACAACAACATTTGCTTTGACTCCACGGCACAAGTCTTTAATATTTATTATTTGCTTCTTTCAGTTAAGCTATATTTTGTCGTGATTATTCTATTTCATATATGTTGTCTAGTTGATTTAATTCTGCGATTGTCTTGATTAATATATTAACCTTCAAATTCCTAAACAACAATTTTTCATCCAAAACAACTAAGTACCTAAAGCCTTAGTGATATTAATAGGGTCTACCCCCCTTGGCTTCGTTAGGAGCTAAGCCTAAACGAAGGAGGCAAGATCAAGTGACAGTACTTGACTCATAAGACTTGCCCCCAAGGATGCACCAAGCAACTTGAAGATTTCTGCTACGTTAACCCCAGGTGCGTAAGAGGCGGCAACAAATATGTTGCTGAAAACCACTTTTTGATTGCTAGAAATTGTTTAGTGCAACAAGTTATTCATTGCAGAAATTTTCAACCCACTTTTCCTTCTCAAAATTTGGAAATTTCTTTTGATTTTGCATGGAAACATAATTTTACTTTTTGGAAATGATATGGGGTAACAAGTTGTATTAATCAGGGATATTTTTACCCGTTTCCAACCATATATTTTGGGAAAAGGTTCACTGTTATGCTTAGAAAATTTTGTTCATGCTAAACTGAAGGTATTGTATTATTGACGGGACCTAAAACATTTTCTTTTGAGGATGTCATTGATGATTTTGCAGGTTGGCAACTTCATGTTGATGATGTATACACAAGCCCTATTGAAGCATGGATATAAGAGTCTTATAGGAGGACTTGCCATGCATGGCAAGGGTTTGATGATAATCACATTGTAAATACTCGTGTTCCTATGGAGATTTTAGGGTGCCTACATTTTATGATTGATGTTTCCTTGTTTTGGTCAATGACCAAGCACAAGGGAAAGGGATATGGCCTTGATGAGGTGTCAAGATGGTTGGCTACATTGGTTTCTATGATTTTACTTGACATGCTCACTTCTCATAATTAGAGTAGGTAGGCAGGAGATGAATAAAATCTCCATCATATGAGCATTAGAGTAGATTTCATTTGATGTGGATGGTTTTTTTTCTAAAGCCAAATATTGATGTAATAAACTAGTTGATGTAAAGGTGGTGTATAAGGATGTTACGGTTATCCATTTTGCCACACGATTTTTCTTTTCCTATACGGATCGTCATTGTTATCATGTGCATGTTGATATTTTGAGGTTCTCATGCACTCCCGATGTGAGCAAATGTTCCGCAATTAGAGCCAGATGTTATCCCCCATTTTGTATGGGTGTCCACTTGTAATTTTCATTACAAACCTCATGGAGGTGGCATGTTGATGATGCCTTCAATGACAACTTTTGGATGTGCATGGAGATTTGATGATTGGGTGAATTGTGCAAATCATGACTTTCTATTTAAAACGTTGTTTCTCCAATGCCCTAACTTAGATGGGGGCCTATGATATATCGATGGAAAGGTCTTTTAGAAGGCTTTCCAAATGTGCAAAACGCTCAACCATATTCCTAATATTTGGTACACCGTCTTTCAAAGGGTAGATCTCACACATCCTACCTTGATTTGGGAAATGCCATATATGGTTGGAAATATCATTTTGAGACCTTTCCAAAGGTAAATAACGCTTAGCTAGATTCCTAATCGTTTGGGCACGCTGGAGTCATCTTTCAAACTGTTTTTTTTTATGGTTTTTGGGTCATTTGCAATAGTTTGGGACCTTGTCTTCCATAGGGTAGATAAAATAAGATAAGATAAGATAATTTTATTAATGTCCACTAATGACCACAAAGTAGGTCAACGGGACTGTCGGTTACAATGATATGTTGTGCATGTGGGAGGATCAAACAATCTCTTGTAAAGAAAATACAATAAAAGCAATACAAGTGAAATGGAAAGAAGTAAAGATGTGTAAGGCGAGCTAGTCTATAGCATGGGAGAGCAGTTGCTCCAGTTCCAACCCTGTAACCCTGCATAGGGGCAAAGGAGCTCGGGTGGGCAAGATCCAGGAGCCTGTTGCCCACCTATTTCAACTAGGTGGCAACCTCATGTACATTGAAGATGTACATTCTGTGCAGTTTGTACCATGGAAAAATCCTAGGGATTTTTCACTCAGCAGAGCAATTCTGCCCCTTTTGTACACGAAATGTTCGCTCCCCTGCATGGGATAATTAATGTAACTTTATATGTCATCATGGGTCATTCCTCTAAGGATGTCACCATGGACTTTATTATCAGGGAAGTCCTCTTCACCGAGTGTTTTTTTCCCCTTCCAGTTAATTTTGTTAATTAACAATTTTAATTGGTTAGGTTTTTCACTCACAAATCCTCCAAAGTGGTGAATTGACGTTCTGATAATCAAGCACATGAGGTGGCTAAGGTTTCAAGTTGTTGTCCATGACCATGCTAGCCATATCTTGTAGTCTTGCGGAATTTCGTTAGGATTTTAATTTCTATTTTGATTTTTTCTTAATTAATTAACTTTACCATTTGGTGGATAATTAATTAAGTTTCGATGTAATAATGTAATTTCTTGAACCTTGGCATTTTGTAATAGGGTCTATGAATGCAAATGAAAAAACTATGACACCCCCTAAGCCATGGGTTCAAGTCTCATGTCATTCTAGCAAGGGGTTAAGAAGTTAGACCAATTTTGGTTAAGACAAGGTTTTTTTTTCCTAGGAAATTAATTTAATTTCCAAGGGAGAAAAATTAAATTATTTGATTTTGAAGGTAAAAATCAAATAAGGCCATGGTAATTAAGTTTGGGAGGTGGCTAATCATAGTTAATTTTTATTTAAATAAACCCCCCCATGGTCAAAGTAATTTTTGAAGATTTCTCAAGTGGGGTGCCTCTCTTGTCTTAATAAAAGATAAAAAATAAAAGATTTAAAGTAAAAGATTTAAATAAAAGATTAAAAAATATAAAATAAAAAATTGAATAAAAGATTAATAAATAAAAATAATAAAAATCAAAATTTGAGTTAAAGGAAGCCCCAGATAAAAAATAAAATAAAAAAAGATTTAAAATAAAAGATAAAAATTAAAAAATTAAAGATAAAAAATTAAAAAATAATAAAAAATAATAAAAAATAAAATAAAAATAAAAGATTAAAAAATAAAAAATAAAAAAATAAAAATAAAAAATATAAGATTAAAACTTGAAATCAAAAGATTAAAAGATTTAAAAATAAAAAGATAAAAATAAAAAATAAAAGATAAAATAAAGATTAAAAATTAAAAATTAAAAATAAAAGATAAAAGATTATATAAAAGATTAAAAAATTCAAGATAAAATTAAAGATAAAATTAAAAATAATAAAATTGAGTCAAAGGAGGCCCCACTTGAGTCATGGAAACCCTAGATCTAAGGGTTAGGCTTCATTGTGACATGGATCTATCTTTTTGACCATTGATTTGAAAATGCACCCTTGCTTATGATTGGTGGATGGCTTGTAAAGTCAACAAACCTAGATCTAAGGGTGGAGGAGAGCTAGAGTTTAGATCTATATTTTGGACCCTTGATTTGGGAGTGGGTTTGAGATCTTTTCAACTATAAAAGAGAGGCCCCTCCTCTCATTTTATTATCATCATTCTTTGGAGCATGGTTATGCTGCCAAAATACTCTCTTTTCATTCTTTTCTCTTTTCTTCTCTCTCAAGCCCTAAGAGGCTCTTTTGTATCAAGCTTTGCCCTAGTTGGGCCATAATCAAGGAAATTCTTTGGAGGAACATTGTGCTATTGTTCTACATTCTTCATGGTCCATTGTTGAGGTAACTTGTATCTTGTATTTGGTTTTTGCATATTTGTATTAGTCTAGTTAGCTCTCCACAAAGTATTTTGTGGAGAGATTAGAGAGTAGAAGTATTTTTACCCTCTTTTGTGAATTGTTTAGCAAATTTCTTCAAAGTATTTTGTAGAGATTGTTAGATATTCATCACTAGGCTTACATTTTCTTGCAGATCTAATATTTGTTTACAGGTTTTCTAAGCCAAGGACATCTCTCCAAGGGTTTCATCTTCAAATCTGCATTTTCGTCCATTTTTCTTTCTCTCTCCTAAAACTAGGTTTTATTCATTGTATAGTGAATAAAACCCTTGTTTTAGGGCTTTCTTTCATTATAGATTAGTATAGAATTATAAATCTGCTGTTCATATATCATTTAGAGGCCAAAAAATTCATTTTTTGGCCACTAAAACTTCATTTTTTCCAAAATTTCAAGTTCAGATTTTTCAATAATTTTTCTGGGTTTTATACTAATCTGTGCTAACTTTTTGTTTTAGTGTTTCTGCAGTAAATTCCAGCAAGTAAAGTTGCTGGTTTGTTGCAGGTTTATGCACAGAAGAGGGGGTTATGCTGCCCAAAATTGCCTAGAAAATTCCTAGAAAAGTTTTGGTCCAAAAGAGGCCAAAAAACCTCAATTTTTCCTCTCTTTTCTACAAGATTGTAAACCCCAAAAGAGAAGTTCTCTTTGGGGTATTCTCTAAAGCTTTGAAAGCTGTTGTAAATCTATATATGAGTAGTGTAGAGATAGCTTAGAACACTAGTTGCTTAGATTTATTTTTATGCAAGTTTTATTTCTGTTTACCCACCTTCTCTGTTACAGAGATTGTTGTGTGGTTAGGATATTGTTTTAGCTAATTGCATTTTCTTTTCAAGTTTCTGTTTAAAGTAATTAAATCTAATTTTTATATCTGTCAAAGGAGTAACCATACAACCCACTGATCCGGTGTATCCTCTGTTCCAACTTGTCATCTCCCTTTAGGGACTTCAAGTTGGGTATGAAAAGTAGGAGAGGTGGGGGCTTAGCTTAATTAGAACAACTTATTTTTCTGCTACAAACCTTCATACTTTACTTTTTCAATCCAAGATCAAGTACCAGCATCTCCCATAAGGGATACCGCTTGGTTGATCTTGTTGATAGTATAAAATTAACCTTGCATGCTTAACCACTACAAGATTTAAAATTTACCCTTAAAATTAACCAACAACGAATTTAGCCTCTGTTCCTCTACTCAGTTATCACCCTTCGGGGTACTCACGAGATACGACAGGGGGTAGAGGAGTTTTAGTAATAGGCATCCATCTTGCTATTTTTTTGGTTGATTAAAAACAGTGACCTCGGAAGCTAGTTGGAGTAGAAGACTGTGGGGGGTCTCTAGGCGTTCTACGTCCTCCTTGTTGAGCACCGGGGCATTGGGGTTTGACCTGAGAGCTACAGGTGGACTTGTTTCCATTGTTTTGAGCGCACCAGCATTCCCTCTTTGACTTGAGAAATACTAGATTGGGGTCGTCACACCACCGGATCTAAAATTTAATCAAAGACTTCAACTTTAATAAAATTTATTAAAACGAACCAAGAGACATAGCAAAACATCTTACCCACATTTCAGTTTCTGTATTTGCTTCAAAGTCCTTGCTTTTCAAGGCTTTCATTTTACAAGTACATCTTGCAAGCATCTCAAATTCATTTCGGTACCTTGCACTTTCAAGTATAATATCTTTAAAGTACTGTGGCATGCTTGAGTAAAACATTGTTTAATCTTGTAACTTGAAAGCAATCTGTCTTTTGATCTTTGACATAATAACTTGTTCATCAGGTGTATATCTTGTTTCTTTTCAGGTATCATTGTATATTTGTTGAACCATTCTTTAGCATTTGTTCATATTGTTAATATTGTAGATCTTGCTTAGCTCAGGCAACTGTGGATAATCATTCTTAATTATTTTGTAAGTTTGTAACTTGTAATCTTTTGACTCCATTTAATCTAGGCACTGATCTTGTAATTTTGTAACCTTAATAAAATAAAATCCCTTTAACTAAATTGTTAATAAACCTTCATGTAGGGACTACCCCCCTTGGCTCTGTTGGGATTTGGCCTAAACGGAGGAGTTGGTAGACTGTGGTGACAGTGGTCCCCAGCTCTAACTTGCCTCCAAGGACACACAAAGCGGGTTGGAGACTTCCCTATGTCATAAAGTGTGTATTAGGCGGCAACAGAGCCAAAGTAACCAAGGAGGGTCTGGTACTCCTAACATTCGAGGCTGAACGAGGAAAAATGCGGAAACTGCAGAAGTGTCTTCTGCCCTGGTCCGAAACTGGTAGGCGCGGGGCGCCCTATGGAACGATGTCGACGATGTTTGTAGGGTCCTGAGCGCCTCACAGAAGGAGGTCTTGTACAGAGTTGTCACTGAGATCTCGTGGGTCGAGAACCTTCAGCCCTTACTGACCTGGGAGCTGGATCGATGTTAAGGTCAATAGATCTCTTGATGCCTCTGAAAGATGGTAGACTGCTGAAGAACGTCGTGATCTTCTATGTGGTGTCTGGTCTGGTGGAACGCTGGAGGAGTTCTGCTCGGAATCTGAGGGCCTTCTGGATATAGAGCACTAGACATCTCTGATCGGTGTATCTGAAGAAAGCGGCTAAAGTTTGGAGGCCCTTGAACAAACAGTAGAAGCGTCCTCTGATCTCATAGTAGACAGGACCCCTGAAGATAAAATGTGACTCGGTTTCCACTTCCTGAAGATGACACAGTTGGCAGATCCTCTCTGGTCTATCAATCTGATGGTCGGACTCTACCCGGAGTCTATGAGAGCCTACTCTGAACTGTAAATTTTCCTTTAATATTCAACTAGGACTAAATAATGCATGCAAAATATCAACTTATAACCACACATGAATATCTTTTACTGTATGCAATGGAATATAAAACTGAGAAATAAATCACAATAATGACACTATTATTTTGGGTATAGAAACCCTCGGAAAAACTGGTGCAGCAGTCAGATATAGATTTTATTATGAGAAAATATGGAACTTTTACAATCACTGCAAATTCATCCAAACCTGGTGAATGCTGTACCCGGCAGAATCACTGGGCAAATCCCAGCTAAACCTCAACACCCTCCTGTTTGAGTGTACGACCCAGCTATATGAAGCTCGATGATCCTGCTGCTCGCTTCTCTGTCTTCTCAGCTAAATCCTTTGTCTGACTTTCTCTCCCTGTCTGTATCCTGTCTCTGTCGGAATACAAGTGTGTGTGTTCTTTCCATCAATTGATCTCTCTTTTATAACTTTAGGTAAAGCGAAAACCCTAATTTCACTTTCACTTTAACTAGTGGTAAAGCAAAAACCCTAATTTCACTTTCACTTTAACTAGTGGTAAAGCAAAAACCCTAATTTCACTTTCACTTTAACTAGTGGTTCACTAAAGTTAATTTAGATCACTTTAATTTTTTCCAAAGTAAACTTAGGAAAAGTAAATTAAATACAACTGGTTTTCAAATTTAAGTCTCCTGCATGCAAGAACACATGCATGCATGAAGACCTTCCTTGTTGCTACTAGTTTAACACTCCCTCTCAACGAGGAAGGGATTCGGTAGCAACCCCAACTTATCCCTGAACTTCACAAAACTCTGTCTGCAAAGTGCCTTGGTGAAAATGTCCGCCACTTGCTCATCTGTCTGTATGTACTCTAACCAAATGGTTCCCCTCTGAACACAATCTCTCAAGAAGTGGTATCTGATGTCTATGTGTTTGCTCCAGTCATGGAACACTGGATTCTTAGATAGCCTGATGCCACTCTGATTGTCACAGTGAACTACTGTAGCCTCTAGCTCACACTTGAACAATCCTGCAAGTAACTTCCTCAGCCACATACCCTCACAAGCAGCCATGTACTCAGCCTCTGCCGAGCTCAATGCAACTGACTTCTGCTTCTTGGTGAACCAAGAAACAACCCCTTATCCAATGCTGAAACAACAACCTGAAGTACTCTTCCGGTCCGCTACACATTCTGCCCAGTCAGCATCTGTGAAACCTGCTAATTGTACACTCCCCCTGCGCGCATAAACCAGTCCATACTCCACTGTACCTCTGATGTAGCGAAGTATGTGCTTCGCAGTCGTCCAATGCACTCTCTGAGGGTCCACCATTAACTGACTTAAAGAGTTGACTACAAAGCTGATGTTTGGTCGAGTGTTGATCATATACATAAGTGATCTGATAAGCTGATGATACAAGGTAGGATCAAATCCGTCTGATCTTGATGCATCAATCTTCCTCCAGTTGGAAACTAGAGGTATGGCCATAGGCTTGCAGTCCTCCATCCTGAATCTCTTTAGGATCTCTACTGCATACTTCCCCTGTTAGATGAAGAAGCATCCATCTCTCTGCCAAACCTCCAAGCCCAAAAAGTAATGCATCAACCCAAGGTCCTTCATCTCAAACTACACTGCAAGGTTGGACTTGCAGTCTCCAATCAGCCTCTCATCTCCTGTCAAAAAGAGATCATCCACATATAAGACCAGTATGAGAGGCACCTCACCTGTTAAGAAGTACAGGTTGTGGCCAACCTCACTCCGCTGAAATCCCATCTCCCATAAATAGCTGTCAATCCTCGAGTACCATGCTCGAGGTACCTGCTTGATCTCGTAAAGAGCTCGATGCAGTATGCATACATGCGTCTCCCTATTCTCCACATCAAACCCCTCAGGCTTCTCAATATACACCTCCTCCTCTATCACTCCGTTGAGGAAGGCAGTCTTCACGTCCATCTGATGGACACGCCAACTCATCTCAGCTGCTAGTGAGATAATGGTCCGAATGGAAGAATACCTGGCAACAGGGGTGAAGGTCTCCTCATAATCAATACCCTCCTTTTGTGAAAACCCCTCTGTCACGAAGCGCGCCTTGTACTTCTCCACGCTTTTGTTTGCTGCATGCTTCACCTTGTAGATCCATTTGTATCCCACCACCTTTTTCCCTTGTGGCCTTGGCACAACCTCCCATACCTGGTTTTTCATAATGGAGTCATACTCCTCAACCATAGCTTCCTGCCACACATCATGTTGTGCAGCCTCCCCAAAGCTGAAAGGTTCAGAGTTAATCAACTCTGTCATCAGTGCCATATAACTAAGCCTCTCTGGTGGTACACTCCGTCTAAAAGATGTCTGTGGAGTATCTACCTGCCTAGAATCCTACACTGTGGATCTAAACCACTTAGGACTTGGCCTAGTGTCAACCTACTGTGGCTGCAGCGGAATATAAAAGTGAGAAATAAATCACAACATCACATCACAATAATGACACTATTATTTTGGGTATGGAAACCCCCGGAAAAACCCAAGATGGGAAAACCGGTGCAGCAGTCAGATATAGATTTTATTATGAGAAAATATGGAACTTTTACAATCACTGCAAATTCACCTAAACCTGGCGAATGCAGTACCCGACAGAATCACCGGGAAAATCCCAGCTAAACCTCAACACCCTCCAATGTGAGTGTATGGCCGAGCTGTACGAAGCTCGATGATCTTGCTGCTTGCACCTTCGTCTTCTCAGCTAAATCCTTTGTTTGACTTTCTCTCCCTGTCTGTATCTTCTCTCTGTCGAAATACAAGTGTGTTTGTTCTCTACACCAATTGATCTCTCTTTTATAACTTTAGGTAAAGCGAAAACCCTAATTTCACTTTCACTTTAACTAGTGGTAAAGCAAAAACCCTAATTTTACTTTCACTTTAACTAGTGGTAAAGCAAAAACCCTAATTTTACTTTCACTTTAACTAGTGGTTCACTAAAGTTAATTTAGATCACTTTAATTTATTTTCCAAAGTAAACCTAGGAAAAGTAAATTAAATACAACTGGTTTCCTAATTTAAGTCTCCTGCATGCAAGAACACATGCATGCAGGAAGCATACTTACCAGACTCGGAATCGACAATAAATCGGCGAGGCAAAAGAGCGAAGAGCTGTGTTGCATGGGTACCCGTACCCAGGGGTCGGGTACACGTACCGGTACTGGGTACTTGGGTACGGCAATGGTACATACCCAGACGTACCCTCACGTACCATGAACAGTGTTGCCGTACCGGGTACTTCATAATTTTTTT
>LPNX010311830.1:1582-43183 GCA_001517045.1 Pseudotsuga menziesii | reverse complement strand
CAATGTGCATGTATGGATCATTGGATCATGATGTATCATGTGAGTCATGTGACTGTGACATGTTTCAGTTTTATTTTTAATATATATTATATATATATTGTTAATAATTATATATATATTATATAAATAATATAATATATATATAGTACCCCCGACGTACCGAAGTACCCTGTTTCAAAAAGTGCCGTACCTGTCCCCGTACCCACGTTTCCTGGCAACATAGGCGAAGAGTTTGAATCGGATTGGGAAAAAATCGGCAAATACAAAAAAATAGATATATACCTCTATTTTGAATTAAAAAAAATAAAATTATAGATATTCAAAACAACCATGTCCATACACTGCAACATATCAATAGATGCCTAAAAGATATCAATAGAATCATAGATGTCCAAAATATATCAACTCTCATGCATAAGATGAGTCCATAAATGATAATCTAGAAAGATGTCCAAAATATATCAAGTCTCATCCATAAGATGAGTCCAAAAATACATAAAGTGAGGATCCAAAATCTAGAATCTAGATACTAAATACAAAATAGTAAGAAAAAGTTAAAACTAAGAAGTAGATGCTCTCGCATCTCTTGCTGCTTGACCCTCAAGGGTCTCTAAGTCCTCGAAACTAAAAAGAGGAGCCTCCTCTGAATGAATCCAAGTAGATGTAGCAACAGTTGTAGGATCCCCATTCTGTTCCAATTCTATCTCCAAGTCATCTTGGCCCAAGGAAATAGCTGAATGATCCAAACCTGTCAACATCAAGAATCAAGATACATTCAAAATGTGAATTAAACTTTAAAATTTTAAAGTCTAAACCAATGATTAAAATTTAAGATTACAAATGATTATAAAGTGTCTCACCAAGTAACTGCCTGTTGCGAAGCCGAAGGTTGTAGTGGACAAAAACGAGGTCATTCAAGCGCTTTTGTGTCAAATGACTACGCCTCTTGGAATGGATTTTCTCAAACATGCTCCAGTTGCGCTCGCAACCTGAAGCGCTGCAAGTTTGATTTAGGATCCTAGTGGCAAACTTCTTAAGATCTGGTGTATCACTGCCAAAATTTTGCCACCAAAGACCTAACATGGGGCAAGTGTTAAAAAGTCAAGATTGATAATTGAAGATGAAAAAACTTCGAACTTCCAAGAAATTGAGATAATAAAGTGTAAACTTATAAAAGATAATACAAAATTACAAAATTTGTAATACAAATTATAAAATACCTGGCAACATTTTTGTCCTTTACCGTATAGCACTGGTATAAGCAAACAATTTTGAAGGAATCCTATAGTCTTGGAGCTGGGCAATGATACGGGTTTGGATTTCTGGATTTGGGTTCATCCTCTCAATGCAAGTCATAAGCCCTCGGCCAACCTCCCCATCCTCACTAAACTTGGTCTTGTCATAAAAATATGCTGGATTGAAAAAGTATCCAGCAGCATGTAAAGGAGAGTGCAATTGCTTATCCCACCTCTCATCAATGATGTCCCAAAGAGGCATGTACTTGGTCTCATCATTCATATATTTGGCTTTTATGGCTTCCTTGGCGAGATCCATTGACTCATAAATGTAACCCATGACGGGTTTCTCGCCATCAACCATCTTGAAAGATCAATCATCAATTTAAGACTTTAAAGTTTAAATTTAATTAACATAAAAAGTTTGAAATTTGAATTCAAATTGAATTGATGAACATTGAAAAGGTTTAGAAAATTAGAAATTAAGTACCTGAGCACTTTGACAAGTGGTTCGGTCACAACAATGATCTCTTCAGCATCTCTCCAAAAACCATCATTAAAGACAAGGGCAACAATTTCAATGCCCTCAAGGCTTCTTCCATGTCTAGAAGCCATCCACTCAGGTCCCAAAAACATTCTCTTTAAATTGACCTTTTGCTCTACTACAGATTGCAAAGAGATGAAGTTTGTTGCAAATCTCATCACTCCAGGGCGAACAAGCTCCCTGCCTTCAGTGTATGTTCTCATGGTGGAAAGGACATTTGTGTGATTGTAGATGAATTTGGTTATGGATTTTGCCTTTTCCACAACTTCTTGTATCCATTGAAGTTTCCCAATGTCCTCGAGCATCAGGTCTATGCAGTGTGCAGCGTAAGAGCTCCAAAATATAGTGGGGTGCCTAGCCTCAAACAATCTACCAGCAGACATATAATTAGCTGCATTGTCAGTGATAATTTGCACAATGTTTTCTTCTCCCACTTCTTGAACAATTTCTTCCATCATTTCACAAATAAGTTGAGCACTCTTAACTTTGTCTGAGGCATCAACTGATTTGAGAAACATTGTCCCCTTTGGACAAGAAACGAGGAAATTAATCAAAGTTCTGTTCCTCCTATCTGTCCATCCATCACTCATGATGGTGCACTGCCCATGATGTACAAAACTCACCAAGCACAAGGTTGAGGTCATCAACACTCTCTAGCAACATATCTGACCTAGGGCTCTCAGATGTAGGGGCTTTGAACCCCGGGCCTGCAATAGCAACTGCATTAATCATAGATTGCCAATAAGGGCTTCTGGCACAGTTGAAAGGGATGTCAGAATAATACCAAAAGTTAGCAATGGCCTTCTTTGCTTGCTTATGGACATTCTTTTTCCAACCAGTGCCATCTAAGCTAGGTTGGGCACATGGTTGTGTACGGGGTGCAAAAAAAGTGTGGATATTTCCTCCTCCAGTGCTCAAATTTGTAGGAATAGGAGGAGGTTGTGGAACTTGTGGCATTTAGCTTTGATCTTGAGCCATGTTTGGAATATGAAAACTTGGGTTAGGTAGAGGCATCGTGGATTCGACAGAAGGAGGTGATATGGGGGTATTAGAGGATTGTCCACCAACACTTGCAACATTTCCCATCTCCATGTTTACCCTTGCTTTCTTCATTTTGGATTCATTCATGCAATCAATGGCCAAGCTGGCCTGGTGTCTAACATCCTCAGGTACAGCTTTGCAAGGGACTTATGTCATGCCCAGGAAGCTTAGCAATATGGAATTTGAATCTATAAATTCCACCACGACAATGCTCTCTGCAAAATTTACACAGCAACTTGGTTGACCCTGGAATCTTCTCACAGTAGGCCCAAGCAAAGTCTTTTTCTCTTGGCATTTTCACACTGTCAAAAAGACAATCTGCTTCCCAATTTAATATAGTTTAGTGGCCAACCTTACCCTGCTGCCTTCAAAATGCAAATCTGCAAGTTATAAAACATTAAAAAATAAAAATCAAATATTAAATAAAAAATAAAAATAAAAATTTGATTGTCAAATTTTGCATTAAAAAATAAATAAAATAAAATTGTGAAATGATGTTAAATTAAAGAAATAAAATTAACCAAAAAAACTTTGATTTTAATTTTTAACATTTTTATTTAAATAAAAAAAAGTATAGCAAAGAAAAAATCAAATAATAAATTAAAAATCAAAATAAAAACTGATAAAAAGTTAAAATAAAGTTTTAAATTTAAAACTTAAAATAAATTATGAAAATTTTTAAAAATAAAAATAAATAAATAAATAAAATGCATTACGAAAATCAAAATAAAAACTATTAAAAAGTTAAAATAAAAATTAAAATAAGGTTTAAAATTTAAAACTTATAATAAATTATGAAAATTAAAAAAATAAAAATAAAAAAATACGATGCATTACAAATTTTAAAAACTATAATATAGTTTTTAAAATTAAAATGTTAAAATTTAATATGCAATGCTTATTAAATTTAATATGCAAATTTTAAAAACTATAATATAGTTTTTAATATTAAAATGTTAAAATTAAAAAAAAACAAAAAAACATCACATACCTGCTTTGACGACTTCACGAATTAAGAGGCTGGGTGAACTACCCCCAGCTTGCCGTTTTCTGGTGGCTAGCCTAATAAAAGAACCGGGGGCTTCCTTTTTATCGCTTGCTGGGATAATCCGAGTCCAAGAAAGAAATGAAATAGCGGGTTGGTCGAAACCGAATAGGCTGGTTGAAATCACCCGACGAAGCTAGGCGCGAGGGCTGGGAGAAGGAATAAAGAAACACTCGCTGGTTCAAGAAAACAAACTGGACTGCTCAATCTGGCTGTGACCACTCGCGATTTGTAGTAGTAGTAGCAGAACACAATCCGTGGGCAGGAGAAGACAACGGCAACAGTTACAACGTGGATGCAGGAGGATACGCCTGTGGATGAAGTCCGTGGATGAAGAGGACGCCGTGATGCTGGACGCCCGTGATGAAGAGGACGCCTGTGGATGAAGAGGACGCCCGTGAAGAAAAACAGACGCTGGTGAAAGAAAAACCTGCAAAGTCGTGAAGAACGATAATGGTGACAGAAAATAAATGAAGATGCGGCGTCGAGGGTGGGTAGAAAATGCGGTAAAAAAAACGCGGGTTTTCTCTTTTTTCGAGGAATGAGTTAGCCGATAGGTGGGAAAATCGTTTAACTCTTCGAGCCGCGCTGATCCGATCCGATTTAAACCGTCCTGGCCCGATTTTAACTTGCCGCGAGCTAAAACGGCTCGTTTCGCCTCCGATCCAAGTCAAACTCGGAAAAATCGCGATTTGAGTTGCGATTCCTGTAACCCTGGCAGGAAGACCTTCCTTGTTGCTACTAGTTTAACATGAACTGTCCGAGAGGGATCCGAAGAGCGTGCATCCAATGGCAGAACGTATACTGGGGTCAGACAATGAGCTTGTCTCTGAACTCCAAGAAGTGCTCAGCATAAAAGGCCATTTTTGGGTGCGATCCTCCTGGAGGATTAATCCAACTAACCTGGACGAACTGCTTGTAGATATAGTCTCTGATGACCTTATTTAACTCTTGTATGGTAGGCAGAAGTTGCCCAGGGGCATCCAGAGAGTACTGGAATGGGGGAAGACGATCTAACTGGATCCCTACTGAAGCAAGAAGGCCTGAGACCCCTGTGAGCCAACATTTGGTCTTGCCTGGATGGGAAGCGCGGGCTATAGTCTGAGCCGAGCAATAAGCTAGAAAGGGGTATTTGTCCCGACCTTTTGTTGAGTCGGCTAACCCTCGGATCCGATGCAGGAAGGAAACCAATTTGAAAACTGTCTCGAGGTGGAAGGTCTGGGCTCCAAACTCAGCGAGGATGATATGCTACGACACTGTTTGTTTGCATCTAATGATACTTCAGAGAAGAAGGATCTGGACTCTTTCGGCCGATGCCCAATCAGACTCGAGTAGGGAGGGCCCCCCGATCTCTGATCCATATAGAACAGTGGGACAAATCGAGGTGTTTAGCAGGTCCATCTTGGATGAGATATCCTGGAAATGGTGACGAAAACACTGTCTCTCGAGGAGGGCTAGGGACCTGTACCCCTTGTTGATCCGAGGCTGGAGAGCTGGTCTTAGACTGAAGCAGGGGCCAAAAAACTTCACTCCTAAATAAGTATAAGTATTGGTGATCTCAACTTCCTCCCCTTTGAATAAGAAGCGAAAGTCTGAGGTTTTCTTCACTCCATTGAAGATCATAACCTTAGTTTTGCTTAGATTCACAGTCAGCTTCCAGAGTTCATAGAACAGGGCTAGGGCATAAAGCTGTCTCTATAAACCTTTCGGGGAGGAAGATAGGAGTACAATGTCATCAACAAAAAGTAGGATGGATATCAGGACCTGGTGGAGGAGGCACCCATTTGTTTCTTTGGTATGCTCACGGAGGAAGGTCTCCAACTCGTCAATGTAGATTCCAAATAGGGTGGGGGAGAGCAGAAAACCTTGTTTCACCCCAATGGTGCTATGGATGAACTCGGATAATCCTTGAGCTATGCGAAGGAGGCCCCGAACAGACTCGTAAAGACGCATAATCGTCGTCCATAAGATCGTCGAGATGCCAATATCTCTGAGTCGCTGCAAAAGATCCTCTCTCGGAACTGAGTCGAAGGCTTTCCAAAAATCTACAAAGCAGCAGTATACTTTCGAGGAGCGGTGTCGTGCCTCCTCAATCACGGCTCATAGAGTAAAAATGTGGTCGATGGTTTGATGTGCTGGTCTGAATCCTGCCTGACCACGAGCTCTAAGAGTTCTCTGTTCGAGATTGTTGGAAAGCTTCATATGGAGAATGGTGGCATAAAGTTTTGAGAACGTGTGTCTTACCATGATCGTTCTGTAGTTGTTAGTGTCAAAGGTGGCTCTTGACTTGTGGATCAGATGGATGATGTGATGAGACCAGATCAGTGGGAATCCTTCCCACACCACGTGGTTGAAGAGATCAGCCAAGTAGCTGACTAGAACCTGGAGACCATGCTTGAAGAACTCTGCTTGGTAGCCTTCCTTGTCTGCTGATTTGCTGCTGCTCATCGTGTAGATGACTTCTGTAACATCGTTGTTAGTGAAGAGGTTGCAGGACGAGGGGGGGGAAGCAACATGAATGTCAGTTTGGCCGGGAATGTCATAAAGTTTAGAGGTGAGGGTGAACATGGAAGCAGGGTCCAGGTCGGGTGACAGTGGGGAGCACCGGGAGAGGATGGTACGCCAAAACTGTTTGGGGGAGCAGGCAAGGAGGGTTGAGAGTTCTCGTCTTCTCTAAGAAACAAAATGCCGTTTTTTGCGGCGAAGGGGACAACAGTAAGATTTTTGGATGTCTGGGTAGGTTGGGTGGGAGTGGAGGAAGGCATGATGAACTTCTCGGTGAAGTGTTTTGCAGTCCTCGTTGCATCACTTGTTTATGGGGCAGGAGCCAGATTTAGGAGTGACAGAGGAGGTACGGGTGGAGTGGGGGAAGGAGTTAAGTGCTGCTTCCCAGATTGTAGACGAGAGGCATTGGTACTTGACCAAGGCTGAGTTGAGTGAGGAGAAAAGGGTTTCAGGAGGAAGATCTCACTCATCCTAGCTCGGTTGGGAAGTGCCATATATGGTTGAAAATCTCTTTCCAAGACCTTTCCAAAGGTATAGGACACTTAACAATATTCCAAGGGGTTTGAGAACGCTAGGGTCATCTTTCAGGCCATTTTTTCACCTTTCGAAGTTATTTTCAGCACTTGGTTTGACCCTATTGGCACATTCTTAGACCATTGGCACCACTTTAGAGGATAACGTTAAGTTATAGGGTTCTAAGGGGTCAAACCCTAGATCTAACCTTTTTTCATCATTGTTTGACCTAGATCTAGTGGTGCACCCACTCTTGTGGGCCTTATTATCTTGGATATTGTACATGTGGCATTGACCACCTCATATTTTGGATATTGTTAGAGTTGGTTAGGGTTTTAGTGGAATTTATTCATTGTTTACTCCATCCTAGGCTAGATTTAGGAATTTATTGTTATTTTATTATAAAGGAAGTTGAACTACTCTCCTATATAAAAAGAGCCTCCTCATTTAAACTCATGGTTGGATGGTGTGAACTCTCGCTCTTTTGGAGATGTTACCCTCTAGATCCTATGCAGTACACCCTACCAAATGAACCAAAGAGGGGGTCATTATTCCATTGTAAAAGCCAAGTTTGGGCTTGTTTATGTAAAAGTGTTGGTTTAGTCAGGTTCATGACTCTTGGTCTGGTCATGGTAGGCCCTCTTGGTTCTCATTTCAAAGAGTGTTGGATTTGCTAACTACCCCTTGATGGGTGGAGGTTCCTCATCATGTTGGGTATTTATGCCCTGGGTGGGTGTTCCTGTACTTCTTGGGATAAAACCATTAGGACACATGGCTTGGGGCTACCAGCCACACTTATGTTTTATGCTTTGTAGAGGTGATTGCACTTGTAAGGGTTGTCATACCCTCCTTAGCACACCTCATGGATACCCCCTTGGGCCTATTTTTCTTGTATCATCCCTCCCTCTTGGTCATCTTGGTCTTTAAGGGCAAATTGTTGACCTTCCAAGCAAGTAAGAAGAGGTCGTACCAACCTAAGCAGGGTGTTTAGGGAAAAACACTTGTTGGGGTTAGATGGGGCATGACGTCCTCCTTCACAGCTCAATTTTTCATCATGTTGAAGCACTTCATCTTATCTTATAATTATTATATGTTTTATGAGGTTTAGTGCCCGGATTGTGGGTGACAAACTTAAAAATTCTTTAAATGTCTTACTAAAGACAAAATAGGTAGGTCGGCTTTAAGGAGGTTTAAGTTTTCCTTTTCAAGTATAAATAAAGCAACTCCTCATTTGTAATCAAGATCATGGGATCAAATAAGATACTTTTTCTATTTCATCTTGTGTACATAAGCTAGTCAAGTGGTGCACACTTCCTCTCTTAAGCATTTTTAGGGTTTTAAGGGATAATTTTTAATGTTTGAGGCTTAGTTATTATCTTCAAGGCTTGTCTAAGGTGAAAGGATTCTTGGGAGGCTGCTCTCTTCTCCAAGGTGAGAGCAACCTAGGGTTTTTATTTTTATGCATAATAGTAGAGTCTTGTAAGTGAGACATTCCTCTTGAAGGGTCTCTCTTGTGTTGGGCCTGGTATCTTTCTTTGCCCCAATTAGGTCAAAGCTCACAACCTAGAGTTTATTGGCTTTGCGCTAATTCATACAAATATTGAATTTCCAATTCTTAGGAGGAATGGTAACCCTGATTTCTCAATGCTGGAATGAACAAGACCTAGGTCTTATTCCTTCATCTTCATCTAATCCTCTTTATCAAAATACCTTGTACTATATATTGAAAAATTACAAAAAATATAGAAAACCCTAAAAATCTAATGTTTTGTGAAAAATCATTTTTTTTTGCTATTGAAATCATTTTACTTATTTATTTATGCAATTGTCACTGCTATTATAAATTTTTGAAGTCATTGTAACTTTGAAAAATTTATAAAAAGCTGAAAAACCCATAAAATATTATTTTGTAGCAAAAAAAGCCCTAATTAGGGTGACGCCAGCCCTAGGGAGGGTGACATCAATGTCTAAAAGTTATTGCAGATTTGATACAGGTGTTTTGCAGGTCCATTTTGATAGTGCTATCAAACCCTTGGGGTTGAACAAATCTCCCAGCTCATCTCCAAGTCATTCGGGGTGACCCTGGGGGGATTTTGAAGTGCCAAATCAAGCTGTTATGTCTTTACTGCAGAAAATTGCAGACCTGAAGGTGAAATCAGTCCCAAAATGCAGCAATTATCCGTCAGAACTGTTTTCACGATTCTTGTAGTGGCCCCTTGAGGATGGTAGTGGGGAAGGCAACTAAAGTTGTGACCTACGAAAGCGAAGACCTCTAAAATAACTCAGTTGTCACACCAATCAAGACTTCCCGACACTTTAGGTAAAGCTAATGGCTAAACCAAGGGGACGTCCCTAGTCAACCGGTTAGGTCAACTTGTAATCAAGACAACCTTACAGATGATAAATTCAGTGGATTGGTAAAGGTATCTTGATAGATACTCTTAGATTTAATGGTTAATTAAGGTTTGGAATAGGATCTACGAGTTAAATTGTGCCTATGTGAAAAGCCTCAATTTGCCCTAACTAGGGTTTATCCAGTAAATCAAATGTAAGGACAAAAAGGTAAAATTGAGTTAATTAGGCACTTAAGTTAATTGCTAGATGATGGATGTGGCAAGTAAAGATGATTCTAGCAATACCTAGATCAAGATCTAAGCCAAATGGACAATTTCACCAAGGAGGGCGAATTTCCCCAAGAGAGACCAGTGCTTTGGATAAGCAAATGGAGTTCGATTAACTTTACATTTGGTGCCTAGAGGTTTTAAGTTATTTTCAACTTGGGTTTTACATATTAAAGATGGCCACACTAGAACTAGGTAGATCTAAAAACTAGAGTTTTAAATGAGTGTTTTTTTAATTTTATTATTATGCTCGGGAATGGAAATACTAAAAAATAAATGGTAGAAGCGATTTGACTTACCTGGCAATGAGAAATGCCATGAGATGTTTCCCTTTGTCCAACATTGTCAACTTGGAAGCTTGATTTTA
The DNA here is from genome assembly GCA_001517045.1 of Pseudotsuga menziesii. Lineage (NCBI taxonomy): Eukaryota > Viridiplantae > Streptophyta > Pinopsida > Pinales > Pinaceae > Pseudotsuga > Pseudotsuga menziesii. Next base: position 33,312 of record LPNX010311830.1, on the reverse strand, counting down.
ATTACGGTTGAAGATCCATGCAAGAGAAACCAAACACAATAGGAATTAACTAAAATTGTGTTTAAATTTAAATTTAGCAAGAAAGAAATCCATGCAAGAGAAATCAAAGCATTCACAAATCAAATGCTAAGCAAAATTGACAGGAAAAACCCCTTGAAACAATTTGAAGAGAGAGAGAAAAAGTCGCCCCTCTTAGTCGCCCTCTTGCAAGTGAGATCAACATCAAAGATATGCCAAAAAATAAAATCTAAACATCTAGTGCTCAAAGAGACTCGAAAACAGAGTCACGAACTTCTCAAAGATTTCACAAGTATACCGAAAGATCTTCTATTCTTATTTCCAATGCAAGAGCCAAAGTTTCGATGGGTACAATGATGGGATTACCTCTCTTAAATAGGAGGAGAGTGGTGTCCACATTCTAACAAACTCAATCATAACATCATCAACTATGGAGATTACATTTTACATCACATACATGTATCACTCAAAAGAGGGGGCACACTTTTTCCCAATGACGTCTTAGGAAAGACAAATACATCATAGTGAATGAATATAACAAGGTGGTACATGATGGGGGTCACCTTAGGTGCATAAATCACCCTAGGTGCCCACTCTAATATATAACATCAAGATATAACATTTCAATAAATCAAATGCCAAGGTGAGGGGTGCCCCCATGGGGGATGTCCTCTCTAGATAAGCCAACAAAATAAATATGGGCCCCGTGCTGAGGAATGATTTATAGAGCCAATATATATCACTGAATCAAAACCCATAGGTTCTGTGAGGAAATAATCATTACATTTCAATAAATTATGGCCAACAATCATTTAGATATAACATTTGTCCACATCTGCTTTTTGGCCTTTAACATTTCATTCATAGCGCTTTTATATGTGCTTAGAAGCACAGTGATTTGTAGTTTTCATTAGGGGTTTGCATTTCAAAATATATAGCAATGAATCACATAAATGCGGTAATGATGGTAGTACAACTTGCTTCAAGTCTAGCTGACATAACTCGGGTAACTAGCCAACTTTAGCTCATGTCACAACACCATCGGGTACTCCTGGCCCAGAAGTGAATTATGGGGTCAGCTGGCGGGAATCATTCACAATCAGGACCAAACATTGGGGAAAACGACCAAAAGGGTCAAGGCTTCAAATTCCCTACTCACCTAAGCTCAATATCCAACACTAGCGGGTTCTCCTGGGCCAGAAGGGTCAAGGCTTCAGTAAGTTTTGTCGCACAACTCAGAGCCGAGACACATATCAACATGGAGTCTATTCAACATAGAGATCCAAGTGGGAGAAGGTCTTCAATCTCACAAGAGAAGGTCCAAGTCAAGGGTCAATCACAACATGGAAGATATGGAGGGATGAAGGAAAGTGAAGAGGTGATGCCAACATAGAAAGGTCAGACTAAGTTTGCATAAGGGAGGAAATACTAGTCAGCATATAAAAAGGTCTTTAACATTTGAGATTACATATTTACTCATTATGACAAGTCCATGACAACAATGCAATACTAAATCACCAATGCCAATTACCATGTCAAGTTAGAGCTAATAAGATGAGCAAGATAGCTTAATAACATCCAAATACACATATACCTGTAAGTCCATATACCTGTCTCCAACTCCAACTCTATGGGCAAAGGAATATACTAGCTACCTGCTTTGTGAAATGAACCATTGCTACAAGTCCATCTCAATGGATCATCCAAGGCTAAATCTTGTCATGGGATGCTGCTACTGCATAAAATAGCTCTCTTTGACTGTAACACTGATGATCTATGGGAAAAATATGCTCAGGATATTTGGGATTGGCTCATGTCTCTGACAGGAATGATCTGCATCATAGTAGCTCCAACTACAATAACAAGAACAAGTGCACCCTAGGGGGGATTGAGTTTGCTCGGGTTGCCAATCGTCGAGAGGTATTTTTCTAAGTATTTTCATGGTTGATTTTGGGTTTTCTTCCTATTTTAAGTTGTTGGTTTTTATTGTAGAAAATTGATTTACCTTGTCAAATAATCATCATCATGTTTTAAATGCTCCTAAAATTTTTTAGTCATTAGGTATTTATTGCATATCTTGTTGACTCCAATAAGCAACTGGTCTTTTTTTTTAATGGGAAGGTCTTGTAGAGATAGAGTTGTTCTTTTGACATATCTTACAGGTCTATCTTCTACATTATTTGAGAATCCTCCCATGGCCCAAGGAGCAAACCTAAAGAAAGAGGAGATTGCATTGTGGTGACATTTGGTGCATCTCTTGAAAAGTTGATGATCTTAGCACCGATACTAGTTGCCTAATTGGAAGGGTGATAATCTCTGAGGTAAGAAGAGCCTAGCTGTTATATATTTTATGGAGCATTTTTGAAGTGAAAGGGATTTATCTTCTTAGGTTTTACTTGATGGCTGAATATGTAGGTACATGTATTTTTTCATCATTGTAAGATCTTTAACCTAGTTCCACTTAAAGAATAAATTTACTCAAGTGGAATAATCTTGTTTATTTTGTGGTTTAGCCTTGTGGCTTGTCTTGCGGTTTGGTCATCTTAGGAGGGGCTGCAAATCAAGTTTGCATACGCTAGGCTACAAGCTAGGGTTAGAGGTTGTAGGGGTGTGCCAAAGAACCACCCTCCCTTGGTGAAATTTTGCATGAAGCTTGAATAGTTTTGGGGTAGGAATTTGTCTTGCTCTATAGAGGTTCCAGTCAAACATTTACAAACAAGGCCTAAGGGGGAAGCACCCTAAGAGTCCATATGCCTTGGGGATTGGCACTAGTCTCCAAAAACCTCCCATTTCCTATACTACAAAAGAAAACCTCAAGATTTGTTAAGGTTAACTCTTTGAAATCACCTTGTGCCCTTATTGCCATTTGTAAAGGAGTATTGGTCTAATGTAATTTTTTTATTTTACTAGGATAAACCATGGATCTATAGTCAACTTTATTAGTGTTTTATTATAAGAGGTTGAGCTAGAAACTCTATTTAAAGAGCAGCTCCCTTAGTTATTTCTTATGGTTGGATTAATGAAAAACATCTCTTCTGGGGCCTACTTGAATATCTTAGGAAGGTGAATGTGATTGTAAGGGTTCCTATGTAAGTTTGGCTTCCTTTTTCTCTCATATTGATAAATATATATTGCTGGAAATTACATCAATAATTATGCTACAATAAGCACTCAATGTTAGGGGCCAGGGCAACTATGTCATTGGAGAAGAATGTTGGATGAGGTCTATCCTATTTAACTCTTTTTCTGTTTTTACTCTCTAGCTGAATCATTTATGTTATGCCATTTCTTTGTAAGGTTGCAAGATGTTTTCATACTTGAAGTAAGATCACCCTTTATGTATTAAGCACTTGCACAAGTAGAGCAACTCTGTTGTAACCCACCTAGAAGTGAAAAACATTTTATTTTTGAGAAGACACTATTTTAAAAGTTATTGTAAAGTTTTATGTTGTTGACCAAGGATGGTCAAAGATGAGTGTAATTGAATTATTTTATTTTTATTTAATAATTAAAAGAAGAGACACCTTTCCAAAGAACACTGTTGAAGAGTATTCATTGACCCACTAGGAGGAATGATTTGTTGTAGAAGGCCAAAATGGCAAATGGCAGCAACACCATTCACTTTCTAGCTGTTGCAGGAGGCAACATCCCTATAATTGTGGTCATGTTCCCAAGAAAAGAGGGATTGAGCAGGTGGCTCATTTAATTGCAAAACTGACCCAAAGACCTAGGAAAGCTTATATATACCATCGAATGAGTAGGAGGCTCACTACATTTTAAGAGATTAGAACCTTGTGGTTTGCTGGAAATTGAAAAGTTAGGTACACAAGTGGAATTCGATGAGGGGAAAGCTAGAGTGAATTGCTAAGAGTTTATGTCTACAAAGTGTGACTACTAGGTTACTTAGAGTACTGTATAGGATTCTACATAGCATCTTCGTTCTGGTGGTTCAGTAAACAGGCTCGAGGGTCCTAAAGCAAGTAATCTTGGATGCTTTAGGAGAAGGTTGGGAGGAACGGTCTTCTTTGGTTGTTTGTCCACTTCGAAACTTAATAGGTTTTAAGTTGTTTTGGTTATTATCTTTAAATTTATTTTGTATCTGAAGGAATTTATGAATGTTAAAAGCTTTCCTAAAAGTATTATTTGTTTCTGTATTAAAGTAGGAACATATTTTATTTCCTATCAATTTTATCAGTAAATGAATGTTATTGTTTACCCAGAATTTTCATAGTAAAAATTAGTAGGCTATCTTATATTTCTTATTTAGAAACAACATCGTATTTTCATATATAGTTTTTCTTACAGTATTATATGGATATTGAATAGTTAGTATTACTTTAGTTCTTCTTTATACCCTTGCAGAAATACTTTTAGGTTACAGAATAACTAATAGGTTGCAGAATAATTAAAAAGTTAAAAACAATGCTATCACCAGTCAACTAAACAATGAGCTACAATTACAATCAGGATTTGCTCAGTTTGAACACATAAATCCCACTTTTCAACAAACCCTAGTCTAAAAGCATGATGGCATCCATCTAGGGTTCAAAACTCATAAGAATATTAATAACTTGATCAATATAAGAATTTTATACAACCGAAAGGCTTTTTACTTCTACCAAATTCACATAGTCAAAAGGCTCACAGCGTCATTATGTTTTGCCAGATTATAACTTTAAAAACAAACAAATATCTCTTTTACAAGCTCGGTCAACACAAGTTAAGGTTCGAAACCTATAAGGTAAGTTATTTGTTAATAATTTACTCATCATCCAATTTTACAGCCAAAAGGATTAACGCTTTCCCAAAAAATGATAATAGGGTTCATCATAATAGTTTTAATAAAATATATAACCATAATAAATAATAAAACTACCTCATTTAAAGATTTATTTTAAGTCGGGAGTTCAAAACCCGTAAGGGTTATTCTTTTCCAGAAAAGTCTATAAATGAAAAGCCTACAACGAGAAGCCCTAAAATCTTATAACCAAGAATGGGCCGTATCATTGAAAACCAGTTTGGAAACCTTTATATGATTTATTGTTTTTACAGGACCGTTCTGAAATTAGAATCAATCGTATTAATATTATTATGCCATATCAGAACCAAAAATAAATCAACATTACGGTGCCTTTTTTACCTTAAAAACCTTGTAAAGTAAAACGTAGGAAATCCATTTCACTAGATAATAAACAAAATACAAATTTTATGCAAAGTAATAATAAACGATATATCAGACAAGGAGTAGACCGAGAGCAAAACAAAGGTTTTAAAACCAAAACGCAGTGCTGTAATTGCTTAAAACATTGGCGAAAATTTACATTAAAAACTTCAAAGTTTTAAACCAAAAAATAGCTATAATAGCTTGCCATGAAACCCTACAGTACTTTTCGCACAAGGAACTGCATTACATTTTTCTCCTCAGACTCCACGGTCTGTAGCAAGGGGGTTCCACGGTCTGTAGCAAGGGGGTTGATCATATATAAAAACTTAAAAAAAAACTAGCATTTAGTCTGGCGGTTTCCGAACACAATCTCTCTCTCATCTCTGCCAAAACACAAAGGAGTATACCATCGAAAACGAAGGAGGCTTGAAATTTCCAGCCAAGACCCAAAAAGAAACTTGCTTCCAACTTGTCTTTTCTTTTTATACCACATACCGTCAAAGGTAACGTAAGGTTCCAAGGTTCTTGGGTCTTACCAGAACCCTTTTGACGTCGGAGCTTGACCTTAACTAACTATGCCAACCAAGCCTATGACAATGCAATCCTCGAAGCCCTCCTACTAGGTAACAGAGATTAATGATCAAACTAAAACTATAAACAGTTTAAAATAATACTTGCAACAAAGCAAAGCTAAAACACAAAGGGTTTTTACTTACCACATTGCAGAGACTCTACGAGTAAACCTTAGCATCCACGCAGCGAGGAGGACTGAGAAAGATTTGGAAGCATTCTTTTTACCCTTGTAGGAAGGGCCAAGAGTCCTCGGCCCTCCTTACAGCTAACAAAATGCCGAATGACCAAGAACTTTGGGGCTTAGGGTTTAACCCTTTTACCCAGCTGGACAACACTTAGAAAGCTTCACGTGTTTTCAATTAAACTTCCATCTACCTCCCGTCGACGAATTTCTTTCTTACCCTCTTCTCTATAGTCGAAACCAGATTTTTAGTTTGAGGATTATAGACCTTGATATAAAATTTTACAATAAGATTGAAAGCTTTTGTTTTAAAAAAAAATGACTTTCCTTTTATTTTAAGGCCCCACCTTTGAACCTTGTTTCCTAGCCTTTGCTTGCCACCTTAGGATCGTAGATGTTTTGGTTGCGTGGGATGGAGTGAGCCCTTTTTCATAGGACACCTGCATTATCACCAGTTTAGAAATGCATTAGCTTACAAAAAGCTAAGTAAGACCCTAAGACCCTGTAAACCCTAGCGTCGAGATAGGGTTGTAAACCAAAACTTTAACACTTCTTGAATCCACACAAAATTGTAACATAGGACAGGGTATGTAGGACACTTTAACATGACAAAGCAAGCACGTCAACTGTAAACCATGGCTACCAGGCTCGACACTTAAATCTTTAAAATCAAATTAGTAAAGTTGTCTGGTGTTGTTGTCATACTTGAGTTGTCTTTTTGATTTGTTAAAATCATAGTTAAGCTAAGTCCTAGAATGAAAAGTGGAATGTAGGATTTATCATAATTTTTCTTATGAGCTATGTTGTAACCTAGGTTTAGATCTCTTACCAAACTAAACCCTAAGCAACAGTTTTTTTTTTACCTATGGATTTGTGGAGTTGTTACATCTGTAAGGACTTGCAAACCTTTATTTGAAACAAGCTTATTTATCAATCATAGGTGAGATTTTGCATGTTGTAACATTATTTCTTATTGCTTCCCCATGCATCTATTTTGCAGCCCTCTTGATTTCTTATATTGAGTCTGTTACCTCACAAATTAGCACCCTTCAACTAGGTCACGAGGATTGGTGCTAAGATCAACAACTTTTCAGGAAATGCACCTACTGTCACCTCAGTGCACTCTCCTCTCTCTTTAGGCCTTGCTTCTTAGGCCATGGGAGGCTTCCCAAATGTGGGTAGAAATAAACCTATAATATATACCACGCGAACAACTCTACTTTTACAACACCTTCTAACTTTATTAGTAGATCAATGCCTTACTGGAGTGAATAAGATATTGAATAAGTTCTCTATTACTAGGAATGTTTAAGAGCAATAAAACTTGATGTTTATTGATTAACAAGGTGAATCAAATTTCTGTAGTAAAAACCAACAACTTAAATTTGCAGGAAAACTCAAAATAGACCATGTAAATGCCACAAAAATACCTCCTGATGATCCCAAGCAAAGGAGACTCAATCCCCCCTAGGGCACCTTTGTTTTGACGAATGAATGTTGCAGTTTGGGACTGATTAACCTTCAGATCTGTAGTAACCTGCAAAAATGGCTGAAAGGCTTGATTTGTCAGCTCACAACCCCCAAGTGTCAACCCTTGATACTTGGAGATGAACTAGGAACCTTGTCTAACCATTAGGGCTTGATCTTCTTGTCAAAATGAACCTACAAAACACCTAAAACAGACCTGCAACAAGGCTTGTAGTAGCATTGTGAGAGTGATGTCACCCTCCCTAGGGTTGACATCACCTCTTAATAGGGATTTTTTTAGCTGCAAAACTAACTTTTTATTGTATTTTTCAGTAATATAACAACTTTTGAAATTTATTACCCACGCCTACCAGCCCCAACTCGATATAGTAGACACTTTTACAGTTCTCTCAGTTTTCTTCGTTTAGCCTCGGATGTTAGGAGTACTAGATCCACGCTGATCTCTCTGGCTCCTGGATCTTGTCCACCTGAGCTCTTTCACCCTTGTGCAAGACTACATGATCGGAACTGGAGCAGGAACTCTTCCATGCTTCAGCCTAGCTCGACTTGTTTATCTTTATTTCTATCCACTTCATTGATTATATTGTATTTCCTTTTGCTTTAAAGGGAGATCGTTTGATCCTCCCACATGCATAAACTATCATTGTAACCGACAGTCCCGTTGACCTACTTTGTGGTCATTAGTGGACATTAATAAAATTATCTTACCATGGTAACTACTTCAGAAATTAAACAAGTAAAGATTTTTAACGACAATTTTTTTGTTGTTGGAATTTTTACAAAATATTTGATTTTTAGGGTTTTTATATTTTTCGTATTTTTTCAAAGATATGATACAAGGAATTTTATGAGAAGAGAGTTAGGTGAAGATGAGGGAATAAGACTCAGGTCTCGTTCCTTCTCAGCACCGAGAAATCGGGGTTTACCTTTCTCCTAAGAATTGACAATTCAATATTTGTATGAACAAAGGTAATGCTAAGAAACCATAGATAGGGCAAAGAAAGATGCCAAGGCCCTACACAAAAGAGTCCCTTAAAAACGCTATGCTACTCTTACCTTGGATGCCTGCCGTAGTGCAAGACAAGAGACCTAGAGATCTTAACACAATTGAGGAAGAAAAGAGAAGAGATTAACATCCCAAGAATCTTTTCACCTTAGACAAGCCTTGAAAGATAGTAAAGAGACCTCATGCATCAGCTTCATCCTTGAAAAACCATAGAACTTGCAAGAAAGGAGGTACACACTACTTGATTAGCTCATGTACATAAGAAGAAAGAGAAAAAGTATTGTATTTGATCCCATGATCTTGATTACAAATGAGGAGGAGTGGTCTTATTTGTACTTGAAATGGCTAACTTAAACCTCCTTTAAGTCGACCTACCTAATACCTACCTCAATTGTCTTTAAAATGACTTTTAATGATTTTTTAGGGTTGGTCACCCACAATCTGTGGACCAAACCTCACAAAACATAACATAACGATAAAATAAGTTGAAATGCTTCAACTTGATGATGAGTTGAGCCTTGGAGGAGGATGTCATGCCTCATATAACCCCAACACTTGTCTTTTGTCCTCAACGCCCTCCTTCTTAGGTTGGTATGACCTCTTCTCGCTTGCTTGGAAGGTGGATGATTTGCTCCTCAAGACCAATATGACTAAGAGGGTGGGATGAAGCAACAAAATTAGGTCCAAGGGGGTATCCATGAGATGTGTTAAGGCGGGTATGACAACCCTTACAAGCACAATCACCTCTACAAAGCATAAAACATAAGTGTGGCTAGGATCCCCAAGCCATGTGCATTGCAACACTCCCCCAAGGCATAAATGCCCAACATGATGAGGGACCTCCACCCATCAAGGGGTAGTTAGTAGAGGCACTAAGCCATCACTCCTTGAAATGAGAACCAAGAGGACCTGCCATGACCAGACCAAGGGTCATGAGCCTTGCTTGACCAACAATTTTACATAAACAAGCCCTAACTTGGTCTTCTACAATGGAAAACAGACCCCTCTCTTTTGCACATCTGGTATGGGCACTACGAAGGATCTAGAGGGTAACATAGTCCATTTGCCCAAGTTGGATAGGCTCTATTCTCGGTCCTCTATGACCATCACTTTATCTTACTATGCTTCAATATCCTTTTTGCTAAAGTTAACTCTTCATATCACTTTGAGCCTCCATTCTATAGCTTTAGTGAACTTATTCTAGCTAATATGCCCTTGTGCCAGAGGATAGCTGACCTAAAGTGAGAGAGGGCATGGTTGTGGTGACAATGGACAGCCCTTCTTAGTGCCCTGAAGGTGGCACTTGTTCTTCTAGGTTTTATCACTAGAGTGCCACTTTGAGCAGTAACAGCTTCCACATGTACTTTTGGGGAAATATCAATGGCTACCTTGCTGTGGCCATAACTTTCATATGCGACCTAGGCGCTCTGTTTTAGGCACACAATAGCTCCTTGAGAAGATCTCAATCTGTAGAACAATATTTGGTGATGATGTATACCCTTGGGAATGGTCAGTTGTATCAGGGAGGCTCAAAAAATGCATCCAAAGTTCAGTTCTAAGAAATTTGATATATTTGGGACCATTTCTGAGATGTCCCAGCATGACCACTTGGATCGGTTGTCCCAAATTTTATTTTCCACATTCTAGAACATCAACAAAACAATGTAACAACAATGTAGATCCATTTTGGATCACATTATCAAATAATACCATGCACACACGTTTATACATATACTTGAATAAACACACACATAAGTATGCTTTTTTAATGTATAGTGCTTCCTTTGGAATTTGTTTTGGCAATAATGAAATTTATTGGGTGTATGTAATGTTGTAGATCAGCACAGGTGATGTTATGGGAGATATGCATGGGGCATATTTAACTGAGGAGATTTTGAAGCAAGCAAAATCAGATGGAAGTAATATTGTAGTTTATGCTCTTGGTGGTCACCGAATGAAAGCAGCAGGAGCTATTTTGATTGGTGGGTTGTCTTCCTTTGTCATTTAGCATTTTGATTTTCATTCATCGTTCTTTCAGACTTGGAAATCACAGGTAGGATATTTAATCAGTCACCAGATCTATTATTCACTAACACACTTGAAGCTAGTAAGGTCTAAGAGATTATTTACATTTATATATCTCTTTCTGGAGCTTTGAGTCTTTGACTGCATGGCACTTATGCAGGAGATAACAGCGGGATGAGCTCCATTGGATTTTTTGAAGCATTGCCATTTGTGTTTCCTTCACTTTATCTACAGATGGTTGTGCAGCGTTTCCTTCAGAAGCATCCCCCAAATATTGTGGTAATGCTGTTTATGCATTTTTGCAAATGTCTTTATTTGTTGTTTATTAATGTAAGTATTGCAAGATATTTGGAAATTTAGATGCGTTACAGAGAAGTTTGTACAATCGCAACATTATAATTTCGTTAGATAAGATAATATAAGATATTTTTATTAATGTCCATAAATGACCACAAAAGTAGGTCAAAGGGACAAAAAGATACATCTAGTGTGATTATAATGTGGGAGCACGAAAGAGTCCTATATCAATGCCGAAAGCAAAAGAAGGCAAAAGGAAGGAACCATAACTAAGTGTCTAGCCAAGCTATTCGCTAACAATCTAAAATTAAAAAAAGTATAATTTTACATTAGAAAGGCCAGATATTGAAGATACTAGTGTTGAGCGAGCGAGAGAGAGGATGCCAAGGCCTGTGTTGATGATTGAGGGTGAGGCGGGCAACCGAGGTACTGGCTCACTGTTGGGGTCATCAATCACTATGAAAGGGCCATTTCAATGGTGGATGACGTTCTCTGGGGAGTGATCTTGGTTGAGGGGACACAACTGTCCAACTGTATGATCATGGGGGGAGCATAAGAATGGGGAAGTGTTGCTTTCCTACCATCCAAGGCCTAAGAAACTTCAGAAAGAACACTGTCTACTCAGTGGAATTTGGGGGGTAGTTTGCTAGATGGGCGGTGTGATACTCTAGCCTCTAGGTTTGTCTATAGTTGGTATGTGTGGGAGTTTGATGGTGCATGGTTTCTGACATGGCACGGCAACTCCTCATAGGCCTCAAAGATGTCAGTAGGCCACCTCTAGGGGTTGAGGGGGAGGATGAGAAGAGGATCAAGGCCTTGTTGATCTTTGGTTTGAAATATCCCAAGGTACTGGTTACTTGTTGCTACGATTGGATGGGGCAACTTGCAAATATGGGGTGATAGTAACAATCTCTGAAAATGAGATGCATCTTTGTCTCAGGCTCCTGTAAATTACACATTTGGCAAGCCTTTTTTGGCCATGGGATATGGTGGTCACACTTTTATGATTACGCAACATGTCCATATGCACGTATGATGCCCTTTTTATTTTTATTTTTGCAAGACTCGGCCTTCTATTGTTGTGAGGTCTAGCTCTGTTTTAATAATCCTAGCTTTCTTTGAAATCATTAGCAAAGAGTGCTAAGGCACTCGTGCTAGTGAGTGTTAGTTCAAATATTGTATCCAAGTTGATGGCCCTATCCATATCCTGATTCCTAACCACATCACAAATTGAAGGAAAGAAAGCAAAAGGTTGTGTTACTTCCTAGCTTGTAGGGGCAAATTTTTGAGCTTTTGTTAAGCAGTAGGTTACTGAAGGACTGTTCATATTCTCATGCTGATCTGAACAGTAGATTAGCACACAGAAATAAGGATGCTGGTTCTGTTCTGGAAAAGGTTATTTTGTACAGGTATGTCAGAATTTGAGCTACCATTCAAAGGATACAAATGCTTGGGCAGAGAATGAGGCCTGTGCTTAGGTTTTTTGGACAAAATGGTACTAAGTTGGAGCTCAGATGGAGGACTTTGTTCTAAGTTTTGACAAGCCTCTTGATGGTATTTTGAAGCAGACTAAAGCAGCAGTATAAGGAAGCTCAACTAAGGCTTTTCTTATCCCATAACATGGAGGATGTCCCTCTGTTCATGACCGTTCAGTATTAATCCACTTTGAAGGAGATTTTTAAAGGTACAAGTGGAAAATGCCATGGAGGAGGAGACATTAGAAGTTTTCAAAAAATTCAAGAAAACAAGGAGTCATCTTGATCACTTTCTCCATGACCATATGAATGCTGAAGTGTTTAGACTCTAGAGGCACTATTGGAACTAAGGAAGATGCTGTGGGTACCTCACTTGGAGATTTCAGACTCACTCAGAATCCGAATTATCATCATCTTCAGGACATCAGTCATAGACACTTGTTGAATCACCTTTCCAAACCTGTGGGGGAGCCGCAACTTTTGAAGACATGCCAGTAAAGAGGCCAGACTGTAATCTTTGGAGCTGTTTTTCACCAGGATGTCACCATTCCAGGCGTCTAAATCTCATTGCATACCTTGTTTTCAGAACATAAAGGAAAAATCCACCCAGGAAGGAAACCATAGCTTTGAAATGGTGGTCAAACCCTTTGGGCATTAGTACTGCTTGACAGCCACAGTTTAAATCTTACTGTGCGTACAAGGCAGAGTCTGGAAGGCATGCTTCAAACTATGAAAGAGAAGACGGCCGCAGTTTCATTGAGGGGAAGAGATGACATCGGATTGGTGCAGCTTGGAGTATTCACCACAGGAGTTATCTGGTCGTTTTGTTGAAGTTGTGGCCCCTAGACATGTTACATGGAACTTGGCCAGCCCTCAGATGATGCAGATCTAAATGAATTGGTGACACAAATGCGTTTGGAGGGGCCGATGTGTAGAGAACCATGACTTGCGGTAGATAAAAAATCCTGTCCATCATTGCATACTGAAGATCAATCGATTGGCAGCTGATTACAATGAGGAATTTCATGCTGTATAAGTTATTTAAGTTAGGCAGCCGCTTGGGGGTATCTTTGTTGCTACACGGAGTTTTGGAGCAGCGCCTATACACCTGAGAGTTCTGTTTCAAGAGAAGTCGACTCTTGTTGTGGGCGTGTGTTTTCATCAATGTTCCCCCAAGGTTCCAGGACATAGAAGCGTGGAGACGCACATTTAGGATGTGTGGAGACCACCCCCAAATTTTAGAGAAATTCGGGGGGGACGGCGGGACGTGAGAGTCATTAAAATTTTAAAAATATGAAAAATATAAATCCCAACAATAGCAAACCATCCCATGCAAATTAGTGAATTACTAAATACTACATTCATCATTGTGCAATCATGCAATGTAAATACAAAGTTCAAACACATTACACGATTCATCATGATTATATTAATTATAAATATCTGAATCTATGATGAACATGAACATTATATTTCATGTTTGTCTCTTCTGAATCTTTGTCATTTGATATTTGATATTTCAGTTTTTTTGACTTTTAAGTTTTGAGTGATTGGAAAAATGAATCAATGATACTGCATGCACATCAAAATGATAATTTAAGTTTTAAGTTTTAAATATACATTGCAAATTGCAATAAATTTAAAATTACTAAACTAGTAAACAGTAAACACTAAAGGTCGAAGACATTAAAATACTAAATAGTAAATTATGTTGCTCAAAAGTAGGAAAGAGTCAAATAGGCAAAGACTCAGTCATCGGTATGAATAATAACTATAGTCTATAAATATATAGAGTCCAAGCTAAAATAGTGAAGAGTAGCTGAAATATCAAATAAATCAACATGAAATGAGCATCAAGGAGTCAATTCCATTGACTGGTCCTTTGCACCCATCTGCTAGATGAAGGCATCGGGACCATCAATGGGAATGTTACCATCTGAGTCAGAGTCACTCATGAGTTACCAATGGCACACCGACCAAACCTTTCTGTATCTCATCTTGTCGATCCTCCTCATCTATCTGTGCATCATCCTTTGGATCCACATCCCATTGTGTAGCTGTTCCCATTCGATACTCTGGTGTCTTCTTGTGTTCAAGACGGAGGGCACTGTGCACTGCAACTAGCTTCTTTGCTCTCCTAGAGGTAAGTCTATTCCTCTTGATAGAGTGGATGTAGCTATAAGTGGACCAATTCCTCTCAGTTGCAGATGACCCAACAATCTGAGACAACAGTCTAATAGCAAGATGTTTGTTCTCTGGAGCATCATCCCCATGCATGTCCCACCAACCAATGTGGTCATCTTGGCCTAAGTCATTATGGTTTTCCTTGGCATCAGGCTTGTTGAAGGGACCTCTGAGACCTGCAAACTGAATCCACTATCTCTGAAGTGTTTTCCCGTCCTCTACATTGTACATCTTTGTAATGGATGCTTTAAATCCCTTTTTGACCTCTGGATCTTCAGTGGGAGGAATTCCGCCCGGCTTGGAAATGTACCATTTTGGGTTCAATGCATACACTGCCATGTGCAAAGGTGTGTTCATTAGATCCCACTGGCGCTGAATAATAGGTTGAATCTGACTCGTATAGGACTCTAAGGAGGGATCTTTCTCATGAATGGCTGCTTTTACTTGACCCAACATGCTATCAAAGGTCTCATAGATTTCTCCAAGACTAGTAGAATCAATGTTAGCATAGTGAATGACCTTGACTATAGGGTGCAAAATGGAGACCAAATAATTGCAATCTACCCACCAATCATCATCCAATACTTGATTCTTGATTTTCTTCTCCTCCTCTGTCTTGGACTCTGTCCACCTGTTCCAATCTAGAGTCACGACTATGGCCTATAATGCTGGTTGCACCTCCAACATCCTCTCCAACAAGAGAAAATAACTAGCATATCTAGTATCTGTGGGCTTGAGGAATTCCTTCCTCAAGTGAGCCCTATAATAGGCTAAGGAGGTGTGGTGGTTGCAAATAAACATCTGCACATTCCTCACAGCTGTTACTTGTTAGAGTTTGCACTTTATTTCAAATATGTTAGATCTATAATCTAATGCAATAGGATCACTGAAAGATAGAAAAGCAGAACATCAAACAAAGACACAAAGATTTATCCTAGGAAACCTTCTCTTGAGAAAAACCCAACAACTTTTTCTGTATAGATTCGTCACTTAGTACAATGTCAGACAAAGATAGGAAACCCAAGATAAGATATCCTTCAGAGCTTCTTCTTCTTCTCTTCCCCAACAAACTTGTCTTTCTTCTCCTTGGAGCGAACTCGCTTGTGCTTTCAGTGTATCCAAATGAGGGAGGGTGCCTCCCTATTTATACTCTTCATGTGGGTGACCTTTTACCCCAGCAGAGTCGACTTCCTAACCTAGCTGGGCCGAATTCTCTTTGGGAGACCCAAAAATACTTTTTATAATACTTCTTTTGGGGACTATTGCTTCGACTTACAACAGAGGCTTTACCTCGATATTATTACATGACCAAGTACATCAATGACATCTCTGATCGAAGGAAAAACATCTTTGAAAGGAGGCATAGTAATAATAATAATATAACAAATATACAATAAGAATATCTTCCGAAGTTACTGTTATCACTCAACTTGTAGTTGCCCCACAAATGATATCCTATTTAGGACGGTAGAGGGGACAAGCAACTAAAGAGGTGAACTACGAGTATCCCAACCCCCAAATATGGATTGGTTGTCACGTTGGTTAGGACAGCCTTCACTTTATGCTATTGATACGCCAAGTGACAAAGGGGGAGACCTTGATCTAACCTAGAAGGAAAGACCTAAAGCTAATACACCAGATCAAATTGTAGCAACAAAGTACATAAGGCGAGTAGCTAGAGAAACCCTAGATCTGAAGGAAGATAGCCATTGATAAGGATGTTTTGGACTATAAAGATTTAGATAATGGAAATGTGGCTCAAAATGTTTATATTCGGTGATCGTATAATTATTGTGTGGATCTAGGTAGTAAGTGCTAGTGTAAATGATCAAATTCACTACCTTGGGGGATTGAAGGTGGAAAATGAGAGTATGCCCATAATGATGAGTTTGATGAACAATTAAGGAAATCTAACACTTGAGTAAGATGACTTGAAGCAAGAAAATATGGATCATAAAGCAAGAAAATTATTTAAAGCACAAGCCAAAATATTTAAAGCACAAGCCAAAATATGGATCATAAAGCAAGAAAATTAGCCGAAAACCCTAGGAGGACGATTTGCCTAAGGGTCAGTGCTTTAACCACAGGAAGATGGAGTCCCCAATGATGACGTCTTGGAAAACCCACTTAGTTCTAGGGGAGGGTGAAATAACCCAGAAAGGTTTCGCTAAAAATCCCAACAGAATGACCCAAAGAATTTTTTGAAGGTTTTTAATGAGGGTTTTAATTATACGTCAGGTGATTTGGAAATCAAAACAAAAGAAATACTGACAAAAATACTTGGAAATCTTGTAGATGCCAAGTGCAATGACACTTTACCCTGGTTTGACGCAATTCCGAGTGAATTTGATGAAGTTCCAAGCTAAATCGATTTGCCCAAGTTGAGCTAGTGCCCCCCTCTTCTTGCAAGAGCAACCTACATCACGTTAGAATTGATCCACAGAAAAAAAAACTATGAATGCAAGATAAATCAAGAAGCATAACCAGCTACATGCAAAAGAACCTACCTTAGATCAAAGGGACCTAAATGTAGAGTTCATAGTGCAAGGGAAATACTCAACCTTGAGTTACAAGCAAATGAAGACACATATTTTTTAGATTTTCTAATTTTAAAAAACAAATGCAACATACCTTTAAAAAGTGGGCCACTGTAGCCCTTTGAGGATGTGGTCCGACGACTTCCACGATTTGGTTCTATGATTTCCTCCACCTATGGTTGTCAATGGGAATATGAATCAAGGAGTGTATGGAGTAAACTCAACATACAATGTGGAATAGTGTGGCTAAAGGTAAGAATGGAAAGTGTGACCGAAGGTAATGTTGATGAAATTGTTATTGATGCCAACATGGAGTTGCGGTGGCCCCAAAGGTTGTCATTGATGCCACCAAGTCTCACTTGCAGTGCCTTGGATCCCTTACAGAGTGGGTTTGTGCCTTGAAGCACCTTGTACCCAGTTGATAAGGTCCTTGTACCCACAAGGCTGGATCTTGTAGCCACCACCTTGCTGAAGATGTTGAAGACCCCGTTGATGGTGTTGAAGACCCTGGAGATGGTGTTGAAGCCTTTGTGGATGATGGTGAAGCCCTAGATGGGTTGCAGAGGCATTAATGACCCATTCTGTGGTCATTCATGCTATGATGGTGTCATGGTACCCCAGGAGAAGGTTTAGCAACCCCACAGGTGATGTCATGATGGATATTGACCTTTGGAGGTCTCTTGGTGTGGTTGAGGTGGTTGAAGAAGCCTATGAAGCCCCTTGCTTGATGAAGAATCCCTGAAGAAGCCCTTGGACCCACATTTGATGGCTTAATGGTCCTTAAAGGTGATGATGTGGTCATTAATGACTTGATGAAGACTTGGAACCCTTGATGAAGATCTTGATGCCCGTGTAGCCCTTGTTGGGGTCATGGAACCCTTGGAGATGGTCATTATGCATGAGAAGGTTTGGCACCCACATAAATGGCGGCATGATGACCCTTGGACACTATATGATCATTGATGGTGCATTTGGAAATGATTTGGGTCTTGGAATCCATACATATGGTAGTTTGTAAGCCCATGATTGTTGGATCCTTTTATATGATGGAATCTTTGGTCATGATGCCCTCATCAGTTGGTGATGGAGTCCTATGTGATGGGATGGAGTCCTATGTGATGGGATTGAAGTCCATGGATAATATCTTGTTTAAATATTATATGATATCTTTGAAAAAGTCCTTGAAACCCTTGCATGTGGTGCATTGGGTCTTGAACCCACACACTTGGTAGCTTGTTGATGGTGATGTATGGTCCTATTTGTGGTTATATGGCTATTGGAATGTAGAGGGAGGTAGAGCCCATGGAAGTGCCTTGATATGTTGAAGAAGACTTTGAAACTCTTGTAGTTGGTGGTATGGTCTTTGGCACCCTCATGTGTGGGGTCTTTGTCGTCCTGAACATATTGAAGAATTTAAGGGTATTAGACCTAGAATTTGCAAATAAACCTATCATAGGGAGATAGTCCTCGTCAAGCCATTACCGTTGATATGTGGAGCATCTTCTAACTCCTTACGGTTTAAGAGATGAATTTTTGAAGTTGGTGCACCCCACCTTTTTGGGTCAGCCGACCAAACAAAAGATAATTTAATTATTTGTAATTTTGAATTGCATGTCGGCCCAGTTTGAGGTACTAACTTTCCTCCACAACCTATCTAAATAGAATATCAAACATTTCATTTGGTCATCATCAATTCTCTCAGTATTTTCACAACTCTTGGAGAAAAGTGCAAAACTTTGTGGAGGAGAAATTTTTGGGCATCTTCACTAAAATTGGCATAACTTTCTCATACAGAATAAGAATTACAAAATTCTTGGCTCGTTAGAAAACTTGTTATGAGGGCTATGTGATGACATGATCTAGAGCTTACTTTGTTTTTTCTACTGTTTCTTCATCATGTGATCTTCGAAAATATATGGTTCATGCTTTTGGGTTTCTCTTGTGACGACACATGTCTCTCATGGATAGAGTTCATCTTTGATCTTAGTATGTGAGCCTCTATATTGGTATATATATTTGGAGTCATTATGGAGGTTATGATGATGATGTTGCATACCTTTATGCTATGATATGATACACTTTATGATGATAATGCATGTGATAATGATGTACACTCTATGATGTTGATGCACTCCTATACAATATGATGTACATGCATACCATAGTGTGATGATGCTCTCCTATGCACTATGATGTATACTTGATGATGATGATGTATAAACGGTGCACACTGAGATGATGATGTATATTTGATGACGATGATGCATACCCTATGACGATGATGCATACCTATGATGATTATGCATGACGATGCATGCCTTATGTTCAGTGAAAGCAGAGCAGAATTGCTTGTTCAGTAATTGTGTATGATGAGGTGTACAATGATGTGTACCTGAGCATATTGACTAGCTTGACCAACGGTATCATGAGCAGAAAAGAATGACTAGCAGTGATGAGCAAAGTTGATGTGCAGAGATACTTGAGCAGCAGTGATGAGCAGCAGTGATGAGCAGATTGACCAGAGATTGATGAGCAGTGTTGACTAGCAGAGATTGATGTGCAGAGCAGAGGTTGATTGTGCAACAGAGCCATATGATTGCTTGCAAGAAGAATCTTGCACTTGAGGATTGGCCTCCTTAAACCCTTCTTAGTTGGAGCTAAGAAAACCATGATGGGTCTTGTTATGAGAGTTGGTGCTCTTTTCATCAGTTGGGGTTGATTGTAATCGAGAAGATTGTTGTCTTCCATGTACAATAAATAAAGATCAAAATTCCATATATTCTTGTCTCTTTTGATGTGATGTTGTGCTTATGACTCATGATGAATTTTATTATGCAATTGATGACATAATGATTGATATGCTATGATTGACTAAAAGAAGGTAAAAAGTCTAAAATCTCTCACACACTGATTCACCCCCCCTCTCAGTGTGGCCATTGTGTCCAACAGCTAAAGTGAAAAGTGTAACCAATGTTTGTGGGCAGACCTTAACAATGTATTTATAGGATGATCCAAGATTTTGTTTCCCATGGTGTTGGTCCATGGTTTTATGTAGTGCATGGTATTGGTCCATGGTTTTTAACCCATTCTCATTTTAGGGGTTTTTGGTCTTTTTTGAGAGGATGGGGTTATGTTGCAAGAAATGCCCATCTTCCTTGTATTTATGAGGGAAGGAATAATGATTTTTTGGACCAATTTGGGTGGAATTTAACTGTGAAGGGAAAAATGGAGGGATTAATGATGGGGTTATGATGTATAATTATGGTGTGGACCATAGAGAGCTACGTGGACAATTTTTTGTGTTAACAGATTGCCCCTTGATGTGTGAAGGAAGGAGTTCATCGTATGGCTGACAAACATCATAGGTTCAAGGGAGAAATGGTGACAACACTGGAGAAACCAAAGAGAACCCAGGAGAGTTGGAGTCTCCTCATTCGAACTGCACTGGCTTTTGGTTTGTATTGCTTCTCAAAATGGATTAGGTACATATAATCTAAGACATATATATGGATGAGGCGGGCATACCCATGCTCGTATCGATGTCTCAAATATAAAAATGGTGATCAAGGCTCAAACAAGGGGAGCCGATCAATACATATAACAGATAGTACATAATGGTGTCCTCAATAGGAGGCTGAATACAAATACCAATTTGAAGAACTAGTATATAGAAACAATGGCATTCTTTTGGAATGCAATATCACAATAATTGATGCTCTGTTGAATCTAAGGGTGTACACAACTGCATGGACTCAACAACCTAGAGTTGGAATCTTTGAGGTACAACCCCTGATTGCCAACGTCTTCAGATGGAGAGAGCTGGATCTCTCACAAAAACGCCCCAAGAGAGGACGCACTCCTGTAAACACCTGTGTCTTCCTGACATAAAGAGAGCAGCTTAGGAACATCTCTGCGTCTTCCACCCAGTGGAGAGCAGCCTAGATGTATTGCAACCCTTGTACCACTTGCATCTTCTTGATGTTGATTAAGTTGTCATTGATGCCAATGTTGTCTAGTCATTGATGCCAACGTTTTTTGGTCATTGATGCCAACTATTGAGTCCTTGGTGCCCTTGTGGAGCCCCTGAGGGTTAGTGTTTAGTTTGTGGTTATTTGTGTCAGAGGAGCCCTTTTGACCTTGTCCAAGCCTAAGATTGAAGCTCTTGGAGGTCTTGGAACAATGGCAAAATCCCTGGTTACCCATTGACTTGGTCAAGTGCCCCTAAGTTGTAACTTGGTCCCATTTGAGTCCCTTGTCGAGTTCTTTGATCCTGGTTGATCTTTGGTTACTGGTTTTTGTGCTGCTTGTTATGCTTGTACTTGTTTTGGTCTCTTGATTGGTTGTTGGATGGATGATGTGGCTCATGTGTGTAAGTCCGTTGATGTGTTGATGCTAGAGCCCACTGCTTGCATTGGATGGTCTTGAGGTTGTCGAATTCTTGTGGGGTCCTTGAGTCCACAAGCTTAGATCTTGATCCTCTTGCCTGTGGAGACTTGGGTCTTGGAACCAACACTTATGGTGGTATGTTGGAACCCATTCTTATGGGGTCCTTGGAAGCTTGGGTCTTGAACCCACACATATGGTGGTTTGATGGCCCTTGGACGCTATATGGTATTGGCATGTTGTAGCCTTGTGATCATGCATATGAAGGCCATAAGGTGTTGCAAACTAGTGGTGAAGTCTTTATACCCCTCTTTTGGGGTGTTGGTACTCTTATGGTGATGAAGATATATATTGGAACCATTGGATATGTTTTTAATGATATGGAGACCTTGAATATGATGATGATATTCTTGAAAAAGTCTTTGTTCCCACTTGATTGGTGGTGTTGGGGTCCTTGATACCATTGATAAGATGAGTATATGGTGGAGCCCTCCTCCTTGTTGATGTGAAGTTTGTGGATATGAAGACCATCGAATCCCTCATGCCTTTGATGATGCCCATTGAAGCCTTTGACCTTGGAACTTATGCATAAGCTAACATGGTCTTTGGCACCTTTATGTGTGGAATCTTTGACGTCCCAAACAAATTGAAGAATTTAAGGGTATTAGACCAAGAATTTGCAAATAAAACCATCATAGGGAGATAGTCCTCGTCAAGCCATTTTCGTTGATATGTGGAGCATCTTCTAACTCCTTACGATTGAAGAGATATGTATTTTTGAAGTAATACAAATACTAACCCCACGACTTCCTGAGTTACCTGAAAGGAGAAAGAGATGCATGGTAGGATTAATTAGAAAACTCTTGATTATTCAGTTCTTTGTGTTACTTTTCACTTATCATCTTAAAATTAACCCTTCCTTGCTTTCCCGATTGAGGTTCAGTTGAACCGAAAGAGATACTTGGAGGTTTATTTTTTCCTTTTTAACAAACAAACATAGTCTTTAAAATCCTTAAAATCAACAAGACCTGTTTTGTATGCTTTGCACCACTGCAGTTTGACCGAACAATTGGCTGCATCAAAAGCAACGAGGGTGGCTAGTTAAGATAGATTCACATTTGAATTAACCTCCCAAGGCCGAAATCCAACTCCTCGAATTAATCCACTGTGGGGAAAGTTCACAGAGGAAGCAGGAACAACTAGGTAGTGACCTTGGGATACCGTTAGGCTACACTTTTGTTGGTGTAGTGTTGGACACATCCCAGAGACGCCGATCCACCGCACATATTCCTCGCGTGGAACCGCATCGGATAAGGGTTTTGGACATACTCCACGTACCATCAGGTATATTCGAAGTTCCCTTCCCCCCTAATCTAATTCCCTCATTTACTCACAATAAGCTAAAAATGACCAAGAGCATTTGCAACACATTTCTCAGCACTACAACAACACTTTCTTATTCCGACTCCATTTTTGGCACTGGTATTTTTTATCATACAATCATTTGCTTCAATATCACTTATTTATCATGTGTTAAGATAATTTGTATGTTGTTGTGCTTACAATTCTTATTGCAATATCTTGTTTCAATATTTTTATCAAAACTCCTAAATAACTCACTCGATCACAAATCATCACACTAAACCTTAACAACCTTAGGAATTAATAGGGTCTACCCCCTTGTCTTCGATTAGGAGTTGGCCTAAACAGAGGAGTCAAGAACAAGGTGATAGCCTTGACTCAAGACTTGCCCCTAAGGACACACCGAGTGGCTTGAAGATTTCTGCCACGTTCCCCCTAGGTACGTGAAAGGCGGCAACACCTATTAAGCTCTAAAGGGAAAAAAATCCTCCCATCATCCAACCTCTACTACAATGAAGAAGGATTGTCTCTTTTATAGACCTAAAAGCCTCTCAATTTTTCAAAAAGAAAATAAACAAAAATAATAATAAAATAATGGAGGAAAAGTGAAAAAGGTGAATCCTAGATCCACTTTTTTCTCCCCAACGAATACATGACTAAGTCCACTTTATTAATGGTACTCCTACTTAGTCTACTCATTGCATACCCATGAAAACCAGTGTTCCAATGGGACGCGTTTCGACGTTTCTTGCGTCCCAGGGAAAGCGAAACTCCATGCGAAACGTTTTTGGACGTCTCGCTTTGGGAAAAACTTGGCGAGACGCATAGCAAAACATTTCAGTGGGCGATGAAACTCGACGAAACTTGGGGGGTCTTACTGGCGCCCCACCCGAAACTCCGTCGAGACTTGTGGGCGTCCCCCCACGATTGTTTTCAATTTTCTTAACCTACATTAAACAAATTTAAAAATGAAACAAAAATTTAATTAAATAAATTATTAAAGAAAAGGTACAAATTTAAAATTAAAACATAAAAACATAAAAACACTAAATACATAAATTAAAAACTAAATTCTAAATCTAACCTAATCCTATCGACTCCTTTTCATTTGGAAATTACATTTTGTTGCATTCAACCGCGACCGTGAGAGAGACCGAGACAAAGACTGCGAGGAGACCGTTGAGAGGAGACTGAGACCGATAGTATTTTGCACTGGGTGAAGGAGAGGCATTTATAGCCACCGTGAGACCGAGTGAGAGTGTATCGGGTTGGGCAACTGCAGTGGCCCGTGGGGAAGGGAGAATAGCTAGAGAACAACCCGTAGGAAAGGGAAAACAACTCGTGGGGAAGGGAGAACAACTCATGTGAGAGTGGAGTGGAGCTGCAATGAGAGAGTTGCCGGTGTGAGAGCTCCCCGAGTTGAAGACCCCATGAGTGCTACTGGTGTGGAGCTGCCCACGAGTTGAAGACCCCATGAGTGGAGCTTCCCACGAGTTGAAGCCGTTGGAGTGGAGCCACCTAGAATCGAGTGGAACAGCCTTGAGTGGAGTCGCTTAAGCCTTAGAGGTGATTGGATCCACCCAAAAGAGAGCCCATAATGTTTTGTAGCCGCTTAGCAGGCAAAACTGAGAATTGAGGTTGCAGCTGAGGAGTCGAAGAGGTCGTGAGCCTAAGGTGACACTGGTTGTTGGAGTTTGTGCAACTTTAGAAGCTATTCTTATTATCCTCCTTTTGGAGTTGAACTTGTTGTAATCATTCAATACAAACCCTAGAAAGAACAATGTAAACCTTGGGGTGAAAAGCCAGCAACAAAAGAAATAAAATAGAATTATAAAATATAAAAATTATATCGCTCCCCCAAGTGAAGTCAGCCCCAGTTAATTTTTTAGTGGGAAAACAGTATAAATAGGAGGCGCCCCTCCTCATTTTTACACACAGCAGCAATACAACAGCTCAGAGAAGTGCGCAGTTCTCTAGGAGAGAGAGAAGTTCACATACACTGCAAAAGAAGACGGTTTTCAGGGGTTCAATCTTTGGAAAGCATTTCCATATTTTTCTTTTCTTTCTTCATTATACTCTGATCTCAAAATTATTATCTCTAGACGAAGGTTGTTGGGTTTTCTCCCA
This sequence comes from Pseudotsuga menziesii, assembly GCA_001517045.1. Taxonomy (NCBI): domain Eukaryota; kingdom Viridiplantae; phylum Streptophyta; class Pinopsida; order Pinales; family Pinaceae; genus Pseudotsuga; species Pseudotsuga menziesii. The sequence goes on along the minus strand of LPNX010311830.1, from coordinate 8,492 downwards.
TTTTGGTTTCCCAGGTGAAAAATACTCGTGTTATTGTTTTGTGTTATCTATCTTCTAGTGATCCTATTGATCAATGCAATTAAGATATAATGTTATAATCTTAAGAAAATCTAGCATGGTATCAGAGCAGTGCTAGAAGAAGCCATTGTCGGAACTCTGTCGGCAACTTGTAGAAACTAGGGTTTCATCTTTCAAGGTCTTCACTCAACTTTTTGGCAGAAAAAGAGCCTTGGGAATTTCGCTCTAAGGAGGGCGCCTCTTTTGGTGAAGATAGAATTCAATTATGAGAATTTTCAATTTTGACCTAATTTTACAGCTGCAACATAAATTAGGGTTTCCAGTTTTAACCTACTTTCTCCGCAGTTTTGGCTCGACTCTACCTCTACTCAACTCGCCTCTCTAAGGCGCATCTATTTGTGGAGTCAGTTTTCCAAAACTCCAACTTTCATTTTTGACCCAGCCTCTGCTCGGGTCTCAAATCCAGATCCGCAGTCAAGATGATCAACATGAAGGTTGAAGGTCGTTTGGAAGGGACTTCCAACTTCATCCCCTGGAAGTCTAGGGTTCTTCTTCTACTAGAAGAAAATGACCTATTACAGTTTGTAAAGACAAAGGTCCCAGAACCAGAAGCCGAAGAAGAGAAACCTTGTTGGAGAAAGAATGATGCCAAAGCAAGGAGGATTTTAGTGGACTCGGTTAGAGATCACTTGGTTCCTCAGATCTCAGAAAAGACGACGTCGAGGAGGATGTTCAAAACCCTAAAGAAGCTATTTGAACACAGTAGCATCAATGTGACTCACATTGAGGAATCAACTGTCGAATCTGAAGATGACGAAGTCCAAGAATATTGCCTCATATTTCATGAGGATCACCGAGCTCCAAGACAAGCTAAAGTCCAGTGGAGACAATCTTGAAGAAAAGGATCTCGTTATGACCACCTTAAATGGTCTCCCACCATCTTGGGAGTCCTTAATCCAAACTATAAGTGGTCGGACCAAGTTGCCCAAATTTGATAAGCTATGGGCAGAATGCACTTGGGAAGAAACAAGAATCACAGCACGCCAAAGACTTCATGGCGCCCAACCTGAGGAGAATCAAGCGTTTATATCTCATGTGAAGAAAGGCAAGGGAAGGGGAAGGAAGTCCTTCAATCATAAGCATCAAGATAAAAGATCAAGTCCTCCTTCAGATCAGAAGAAACAAGAGAAGAAGGACTTATCTCAGATACAGTGCTACAAGTGCAAGAAATACGATCATTATGCCAGTAGCTGTCGAAGTTCAATCAAAAGGAAGTATGAAGCTTTAACTGTTGATGTAGAAGAAGACCCTCCTCACAAGGAGCCAAGGAAGGATGATCGTTTGAAGTTCTTCTTCTAAATGATATGAAGATTCAGACTGTGATGATCGTCAAGCAAGCATATGAAGATCAATGGACTCTGACAGTGGGAGCCCACCCACAAAACTACAAAAGATAAGTATTTGATTTTACATGCTCTAGTAGAGTAGATCTGGTTGTTTTTCAATATGTTTTACACATCTACATTTCTAAATTCAGGTAGTTAAATAGCCCGTCATGCTGCACAACCCATCTAGGATGACAACTTCTTTATAACATACTGGAGTAGTACACACTCTTAATGGTATGCTATAATGAAGGCCATAAGCATCCAGATAATGGCCTTACATGTTTTGTGTTGAAGCATTGACTAAAAGTTTGCCTACATTATTTTGTTAATACAATGATTATAAAACATTGCTAACCATCTGACTGGATTTAACTTGTAGGGAATGCCATGATCTACAAGGACAAGTGATCCCATTGATATACGGATGGTACGGAAGCAGGAAGCCTCTAGAAGCATGTATTATGACTCTCAGACCCAGAATAATCTCATGCAGAGATTTGGTGATCAGAAGCAAAAAGCTTCTATGAATGTCGGTCTATTTGTTGCTTCAACAAGATTTATTCAACCGACTTCTGAGAGACAGAGGGAGTTATCCCTCAAAGACAAGGATTCGAGTCTATTACATATGATGGAAACCTGAGGACACTGATGTCGTGACGCGAACAAGACATTTGAAGGATCCTTGATGAACCTAGTCGTCACTGTGATGGATAATTACTTTCCAGACTACATTCACGTTCCCAAGTTAGAACCTTTAGGCAAGATGGAAACATTTGTGGGGTATCGCAAGTCTTCAAAGGATTACCAAATATACATCCTCGAATCGATTCAAATCAAAGTCAGGCAGGATGCAACCTTTGAAGAAGAAATGGCTATCCGAAAAGGAAGAGGTTCAGATATGGAGATCGATGACGATGAAGAGATGAGATCATCTCCCCCTCCAAACATGAAGAGGGAGTCTGAAGAAATGAATAAAACGATCAGTCCCATTGATCAAGTTGAGCTAGATGATACTCCCACAGATATGGCAGTAAGCCGAAAAAGACCTAGATGGGCTCAACATATTTTGCAGAATGCAGAGGAGCATGAAGCTCTGCATGGAGCAGATGGTAGTATTGAAAAATACAAGGCTAGGTTTGTAGCTAGAGGGTTCTCTCAGAAAGAGGGAGTAGATTATGATGAGACATCTGCTCTTGTGGCTCGATACACTTCCATCAGATTGATCATTGCTATTGCTTCAGCTATGGGATGGAAATTGCATCAGATCGATGTCAAGACTGTCTTTCTCAATGGTATTATTGAGGAAGAAGTATATATTGAACAACCAGAAGGATTCGTTTTCCATGGAAAGGAGTCTCACGTATGCAAGCTGAAAAAGGCGTTATATGGACTCAAGCAAGCACCTTGTGCTTGGTATGGACAGATCGACGGATTCCTGGTGAGTCTAGGATTCACCAAGAGTGATGCGGACCCCAACCTTTACTACAAGGTTGTGAATGATGAGCCACTGATTTTGGTACTATATGTTGATGACTTGTTTCTTACCGGAAATGAGAAACTTATCTTATGGTGTAAGAAGAAACTCGCCTCTGAGTTCAAAATGAAGGATCTTGGATGATGCACTACTTCTTGGGATTAGAAGTATGGCCGGGGCAAAAAGAGAGTTTCCTAGGACAAGGAAAATACATCATAGATATACTGAAGAGATTTGGAATGTTGGACTGTAAGTCCATAGCTACTCTGATGGATGCAAACTTGAAGAAGCTGAGGGATTCTGCTTCAGATTCAAATTTGATTGATCCCACTATGTATCGTCAGTTGATTGGGTCCTTGATGTATCTGACAAACACCAGAGCAGATATTTGTTTTGCTGTGAATGCTCTTAGTCTATTCATGTGCGAACCAAGGCAGATTCACTAGATTGTAGCAAAACATGTGCTCAAATACTTACGTGGCACTGTGGGATATGGTCTACGATATGTTTAAGAATGTGACTTGAAATTGTAAGGGTTTACAGACTCAGATTGGGTCGAATGCTCTATTGACAGGAAGAGTACTTCAGGATGTTGTTTCAATCTGGGTTCTGCAGTTATTTCCTGGTGCAGTAGGAAGCAAAACTCAGTGGCTCTCAGTACTGCAGAGGCCGAGTATAAGGCTGCTAGTTCAGCAGCCAGAGAAGCAGTTTGGCTTCGTGAACTTCTTGCAGGATTGTTTGGCCAAACTCCAGATCCAACCGTGATTCACTGTGATAACCAGAGTTGTGCGCGGATGTCAGTGAATCCTGTATCTCATGACAAGTCAAAGCACATAGAGATTCGGTATCACTTCATACGTGATATGGTGCAGAAAGGTGTGGTCGAGCTTCAGTATATTTCGACAGATTACCAAACTGCAGATGTTCTCACCAAGCCTCTTCCCAGGGTGAAATTTGAATACTTTCGTGGAAGACTTGGAGTAGAAGAGAACGTATCCCTCCTTGAGAGGGAGAGATGACTAAGAGATACTTACCATACCCTTTCCCAGGTACCACTGCTCATCTAGGTTCTCACCCAGGTATGGGAGAAATTCCATCGGTAGATGAGATAGACAGGTAGTAGATGGTCGGGTTCACCCAGGTACCTCTGCTCGTCTAGGTTCTCAGCCAGGTATGGGAGAAATCCCATCGACAGATGAGATGGACAGGTAGTAGATGGTCGGGTTCACACAGGTGCCTCTGCTTGTCCAGGTGCTCAGCCAGGTTTGGGAGAAATCCCATCGGCAGATGAGTCGGATAGGTAGCAGATGGCCGTGTGATTGCACAAGTGCCTCTACTCGTTCAAGTTCTCATCCAGGTATGGGAGTACCCGATCTGCAGATGAGACGAACATGTAGTAGATGGTCGTGCACGTGTGCTCATCCAGGATCTCTAGCCAGGTATGGAAGTATTCCATCGGCAATAGAGACAGACAGGTAGCATAATATTTTCTCTCAAACATCTGGATAGAACAAATTCATAAAGACAACCTTCAGTACGTTTAGAGATGATGGAGACAGTATAGATGTACAGACGAAACCCAGATGATCATGATGCTGATGAAGACTGAAGAATACCTTCCTTGTTGAGAGGGAGTGTTGGAGTTTGTGCAACTTCAGAAGCTATTCTTATTATCCTCCTTTTGGAGTTGAACTTCTTGTAATCATTCAATACAAACCCTAGAAAAAACAATGTAAACCTTGGGGTGAAAAGCCAGCAATAAAAGAAATAAAATAAGATTATAAAATATAAAAATTATATTGCTCCCCCAAGTGAAGTCGGCCCCAATTAATTTTTTTAGTGGGAAAACAATGTAAATAGGAGGTGCCCCTCCTCATTTTTACACACAGCAGCTCAGATAAGTACGCAATTTTATGGGAGAGAGAGAAGCTCGCATACACTACAGAAGAAGATTGTTTTCAGGGTTTCAATCTTTGGAAAGCATTTCCATATTTTTCTTTTCTTTCTTCATTGTACTTTGATCTCATAATTATTATCTCTAGACAAAGGTTGCTGGGTTTTCTCCCATTTGGGTTTCCCAAGTGAAAAATACCCGTGTTATTGTTTTGTGCTTTGTCTATCTTCTAGTGATCCTATTGATAAATGCAATTAAGATATACTGCTATAATCTTAAGAAAATCTAACACTAGTAAGGTACTAAGTTGATTGTTTCAATGTTTTTTTAATTTTTAATGATTTTAAAATTAATTTTTTTTTATATTGAAATATCATATTATCAAATCTAAAGTATATTGTATGATGTTTTGTTTGTTAGTGTGTTTTTTATGAGTTTTTTTAATTATTTTTGTGTTTTTGAAGTTTGGTTGGCTCACGATTGTTTTAAATTTTTTTATTTTCTGAGTTTTTAACTTTTAGTTTTTTCAACTTTTTTTTGTTTCTTAAACATTTATTGTTTTAGACTTTCAGTGTTTTACATTAGTGAATTTAGGCTATAGCCCTAGGGCATGTTTACAAGTTTAGACTGTACAATTTCTCTACCATTATATATATGTAAATTATAAATACTAAAAACATCTAAAAAAAACATCGTTGCATGTGAAAAATTATAACATAACAGTTTCACAATTCAAACCTGCATTAGCCAACATGAGCAACTCTAGTGTTAGCTTCAACAGTGGCAGTGATGGGAGTGATTCATATTATGATTCCATGGCTCAGTGCAATAGAAATACAAATGTTGGGACAAGGGTTGGAAGTGGAAGTGGGAGTGCACCCACATCATCAAGGTTAAATGAAAGTCAAAGTGACATTGAAGGCATTGTCAATCTCATCCCATCAAAGCCATTGGCTTACTATGCAAAGGGGACATTTGATCCACTTAAACCACTTTTGTTGCATGCAACCAAAGTAACTGTTGCTGCCCCCAAACAACAAGGAAAGAAAAGTGGTGGAACATGCCGTTGTACATGCAATATTTGCAGTCATGCATTTAGTGGGAGTTATAGTCTTGTTAAACAACACCTTTTGGGCATTGGTAGCAAAGGGGTTAGTACATGTCTAAAGTCAACCTTAGTGCAAAAAATCGAGTTGTTGAGGTTGCAAATGGCAGCAGATGCAAAGGGAAGATTCTCTAGCCAAAATGTCATTTTGCAAGAACAACACAATGTGAGTGTAAATTCCAAAAAAAAATCTAAGTGCCCATCCACTTGTATGCCTCCACCAACTCATGACAAGACATCTTCATCAAAAAGGAAGGATTCTCGTTCTTGTGCTATTGGACTAACAATTATAGGCATGTACGGTAAGTTGAGCCGTGATGATACAGATGATTCCATTGGCAAATTCCTCTTTGCCAATGGCATTCCTTTCCATGTTACTTGATCTCCTTATTATAAGGAGATGGTCCGTAATATTGCAGCATCAAGGCCCTCATAATTTCCCATAGGTGAACATAAGTTGAGGACGATGATTTAAGAGAGGCAAGTGTCCAAGATTACTGTGCAAAAGGAGGAGATGAGAGCGACATGGGTGAAGTCAGGTTGCCCTATTGTTATGGATGGGTGGGAAGACATTAACAAACATCCACTTATCAACATCATAGTTACATGCGTAGATGGGCCATTCTTTCTTAGAGTCGTTGATTGTTCTAGAAAGCGCAAAGATGCAACTTTCCAATTTGAGATTCTTCGGGATGCTATAGAGGAGGTTGGGCCAGAAAATGTTGTGCACTTTGTGACAAATGCAGCAGCAGTGTCTAGAACATCTGGGTTGTTGGTTCAGAGTAGGTATAGGCATATTTTTTGGACCCCTTGTTGTGCGCATGCACTCAACAATGCACTAAAAGTCATTGGGAAAATTCATTGGGTAACCACCTCAGTATTGTTGTTGAAAATGTAACTTTGGAAGATATTCTTATTGTATATTTGTTATATTGTAATTTATTATTATTACTGTGCCTCCTTTCGGAAATGTTTTTCCTCCGATCGGAGATGTCATTAATGTACTTGGTCATGTAATAATATCGAGGTAA
>LPNX010311817.1:166817-216757 GCA_001517045.1 Pseudotsuga menziesii | reverse complement strand
ATATGAAAATATTTGTGTGGTTTTCATAGGTTTTGGTTTGTCCATTATATCTCATATTTTGTGTCCCCTCTTAGACCATGGTTTAAGGATGAAATATAGGGTACATATTAGGCCATAAAATTTATCATTGAGGTTTATAGGAAATGTGTGAGGCTCCAAATCATCACACATGTACTTCATAAGAGATTGTTTCCTACAATTGTGATTTGGTGAAAATGTCAACGTTGATAAAACTAAGCATGATCCTTGGGGATCATTCCATAGGTAGAGGTTGAAATCGAAGGTATTGAGACTTAAAATTTGCCACTAATACTCATGGACAATGCATGGGATATTTAAGCACCATGCAAACCTAGAAAAGCATATGTGTCCCCACTCCCACCCCACCTTATATGCATGGGACTATTTTGCAATTCGTCGATGATTTGTATCCTCAAAATGTGGAGATGTTGGGGTTTCCTCTATAGCTGAAGACACTCCTACATCCCGTGACCTGAGCTTTTCCATAGCGCACAAAGAATATATCTGATAAAGTATATCAAAGTCTGTTGCCTGGCTTCGCAGTAGGTAAATTGCAAAATAATACCCAAATATGTCAGCTCAAGGGCATTTCACATAACAACCGAAACTGCTTTAAACTTTAATAGAAATTGGACAAACCTCAAAAGAATCATCGAAAATTGAACCAATTATTATGAATCTTTAACGGAAAATCCACCAATGCCATAGAACTTGAGAAACTAACTGCTTTTTTCCTTGAGAGATGTCTGCTTATAATGCCAAATATGTAAAAACATTTGATCCACTTCTTTAAAGTAACACTATGGGAATTATTGAAATGCTTGTTGCTTCATTCCATTTTAAACCAAGACCAAAATTTCCTTAAGAGTACAGATAAAGTTAGATTTTGTGTTAAGATTGATATTCACTTCTTGTGCCTTCGATGTTCTTGGTAAAAGTGAGGGTATGGATGGGGGGGTTGTCCAAAAAACCTTGTAGGGTGACATTTTGGTAGCACCATGACAGGTGGTATTGTACTAGCATTCTGCAAGGGGGTGTAGGGGGGGTGGGGGTACTACTAAACCCAATGGCCACATCAGTCAATGTAAAACACAATGGCTAACAACATTTTTATGGTCAACACCTCACAACCTCTATTACTTGTTATGAACTCCAATATATCAATTTTTTCAGTATCCATAAGTATTATGACATGTATCATCATCATGGAAATTGACGTTTTCATCATCATCATGATCAATGCCATATGGTACATCAACATCATCTTGATCATAAAGCTTGTTATCATCATCATCGTCAACATTAAGTACATCATCAACAAAATAATCTTCATCATTGTTGGTATGGTCACGCATATGCCATTAGTATTCTTAATCACTCATCGACATTAGGATTTATGTCATGTAATTGTTAAGGTCATTTATACATTGTTACAGTCATTTCGATGATAATAGGGTTGTTTAGATGTCGTTACGGACATTTAGGTGCCATTATAATCAATTAGGATCCAAAAGTGATACTAGATGCATAATCATCGTTGACATCCACACCCACATCATCATCATCATCATACAATAAATAAACATCATTGACATTGTCATAGTCATCATCAATATAATTGTGATAATAACAAGCAAGAAGCCATACTACCTCAAAAGAATGGATGATATAGTCTTATACTTATCAAATCATATCCATACGCTCCATCATAATTATCGTAATGCATCATTGTCATGTTGTTAGGGCCAATCATATTCCATTAGGGTCTATCAAATGTTGTTGGGGACACACATATTCCATCAGAGCAATTTAGGTGACATTATTGTAATTTACCCCTCACTAGAATTAATCAAGATCCAAAAGTGCCATGATTACGATCATTTAGGTGCCAATCCAATAAATCAAGATCCAAAAGTACTATCACATGAATCATGATCATTGACATTGACATTGATATATTTGACGTTATGTGAGACTTTTTCCGGACACAATTCCTAGCTCTAAACCTAGTGCAATTCCTAGTGCAGTTCCTTTCGAAATTTATGGCATTATTCCAGGTGATATACTTGTATCTATCTTGGCGCTATGTTGGATGTTTTCTAGGCGAAATTCTTGGCTCTATACTTGTTGCTATGTTGAATGTTTTTCCTATCGAAATTCATGGTGTAATTACTGTCACTAACCATGGATTAATATATGGTGCTATACTATTCAAGACATTTTTTTAGGCTATTCTTGGCGTTATATGGGATGCTTTTGTGGACTCTAATTGGGATGCTAATTGAGATGCTAATTGGGATGCTAATTGTGATGCTAATTAGGACACTAATTAGGATTCTAATTATCATCCAAAATAGCGTCAACTTTTAAAAATGGACAATAATTGGGATGCTAATTGGGATGTTAATTGGGATGCTAATTAGCATCCAAAATAGCGCCAACTTTTAAAAAGGGACACTAATTGGGATGTTAATTGGAACACTAATTGGGATTCTAGTGGGGATGCTAACTGAGACGCCAATTGGGATGTTAATTGGGATGCTAATTAGAGTCCAAAATAACACCAACTTTTAAAAGGGGATGCTAATTGGTGTGCTAATTTAGACGATAATTGGGATGCTAATAAGGACGCTAATTGGGATTCTAATTAGCGTCCAAAATAGCGTCAACTTTTAAAAAGAGACGCAAATAATGCCATTAAAAGTGCCATCCCGTGGAAAAGCATCCACTTTGTTCAAAAAATGATGAAAAATACACTAAAAGTGATAGTGGACGCTAAAAAGGAATCTAAAAGAGACGCTAATCATAGGGTTTTGTTGTAGTGCTAGCAGTACCCGACTAGTTCAAGGGAATGAAATCCACAACACATCAAGCAAAATACCAGTCAAAAATTTCCACAGAAGTTGCAAGGCCTAATGGGTCGTGTAAACATTTTACAAGTTGGAAGGTTATGGTCGTAATCCCATATTAAAAGACTACTATGGTAAACAAAATATATACATAATATTCAGTAGTTAAACCGATGTGGTATAAACCAAACAAGACCCTCATACGGGTTAGTATTAACATAAATACTACTATCTCTATATATGTGCATCATGAACATAGACTAAGGTTTTAATCATTAAATGATTTCATTAAAACATATGTATGGCCGTAAGAACATCAAAGGATGGCAACATGTAAATAAAAAGAATAACCACTGAATATAATTCGCAATAGGGACTGTAAGGGTCGTTCCATTTAAAACATATAATAATCATTTAAACAACATAATGTACACATACATGGTATGGATATAAGTCCATCTATGATGGCTTCCACTGTGTTTTAAAAACCATAAATAAAATTCAAGTAACAAAGCCATCAAGGTGGAGGTAAGACCATTCGAGATGGCACCCACAGTATCATCGCAACCGCTCAAGATTTTAAAACTAATACATTTAAACCCTTTACGAAGAAAAAGGATATAAAATCCCTCTGTAAATAGAATGTAAACCCCTTGGGGGTTGAACCAAAACCGCAACACTTATCTTTTGCAGAGATGGAGCTGCATCTCCTCTCGGCTCCATAAGCTCAGGCTTAAGAACCTGCACCAAACCATGCGATCTGTAAGCAACAGTGGGTAATTCGTTGAATCAAACCGTATGAATTTGAAAGTAAAGATATGGTTTTATTTTTTTTACTTGGGTGTTATAAAACACAAGATTTGGAGGAGGTGACCATGTCGCCTTCCTCTCCAGTGCCGTGCACCTGTAAATGATTAAGCTACAGTCAGAAACTAAGGTAAATAAACAAAAGAAAATTGTAAGGAAGTATCTTAAACCTTCTTAGCTTACCTTGGGCGAGTTGCAGAGAGGACGAGGGGTGGCTCCTCCATGGTTTTCCTTATTCCTCCTCTGCCTACACCCATGACAATGTAATATCAGTAAATTCCTTTAAACCATTGAGTTTACCAATTAAAAATTACAGAGTTGAGTTTCTAAAAACTCTTACCTGTTAACAAAGGCAGTGTGCTTAGCTGAAATACTGACGGGGTCGTTTGAGGTGCAAAAACATGCTACAGACAACTATGGGAGTCATGGAAGCACATGAGTACCTTGGAAAGAAACCGAGAACAATTATGATTAACACGGTGGCAAAAATTTACACCAGAAACCCTAAAAATCACCATTGATAGAGCAGAGCTTCGACTCTTGTAACTTGTAGACCAAGCTACAAAATAGAAGCTAATGAAGGTTTTAGACAATCGAAATGACATATTAAAACCCCTTGAAAACCATTTCCATCTCGCCATATTGATGGAATGATGATATTTACTCACAAGCAAGCTCATAGGGCTTAGCTATGTTGTCAATTCTCATCCAAGACAAAACATTAATCTCCCAAGTTAACGAGGGTACAACCCTTTTCAACATATTAAATCACGACTAGGACAATCATGGGCCACAATTATTACAATCAGAATTAACAATCAAAGACTGAACCTTGGGTTAACCCTCAAACCTTTAAAACTATAATCACATAACATGTGAACCATTGCATTGAAAACAAACCACATATTATATTTGCAAACCATGGTGTAGACCATGTTAATTCATGTTCAAATAGAATAGGTCGAGAACCCTATTTTATAACTTATAAACCATTGCATGGAAAACCAACAAAGGGTCATGTTATTTTATGGTCAAGACCATATCCTTTACAACCTTATACCTTTGCACCTTAAGACTAAGTCCTTACATTTTATACCATGTGTTTAGGCTATGGTAAGGCCCATGGCCTCTAACCCTTATTTTAAACCTTATGGTGGGGTAAGGACTATGGTATAGTCTCCCAAAGGATTAGGGCTATTTAAGCCCTAGTAAAACTAATAAAAACAAAAGCAAGGAAACCGTAAAACATCACCTTGGGCGTAGTTGTATGCAGTTGATCACATTGGATGGATGCTGACCATTACCTCGATAGGCAAAACCTATCATAGTAAGCAAAATGGGATTAATAACTTGCATAAGCATGATTAACTTAACTCATGAGTAAAACTGCTTGTTAAGAATTATAAATTACTGCTAATCAGATGTATGTAAATTTTTTATTTTATTTTACAAATTTTGAGTTGTGTTACATAATGGTATCAGAGCGAGGCTACAACACTATGCCTGGACCGACTCAACATTAAAATTGTTAAAGAAACCAGAAAAAAATAATTTTACTTTATTTTTGGTTTAATTCTCTTACAAAATAGGAAGTGAAGGTGTTGCACCTGCAACAATTTCCCAAAATTCTAAAATTTTAGGACCCTCCTTTACTTTGAATTATGTTGGTTCTTTCTTGATTTCAGCCTATTGATTTTTGGCCTATGGATTTTGAAGTGTCTTATATACTTTTGGTTGCTGTAAATTGAGTGGTTTTTCTCTTTCAATGCTTAAAAGGATCCCATCTTCAATTAAGTTCATCGTCATCTTGCAAATCTTTCAAAGCCTGGTTCAATCGGGAGTTAAGTCTTTCATCTCTTTCGTCGTTGCGGGCGGTTTAATGATCTTCCTCCCCGCCGTTGCGGCCCATTTCCGAGTCTTGGACTTTCGTTTTCATCCCGACCATTTCAGGTGGTTTTGGAATCTTCCGACCGTTGCGCGTGATTTTTTGATTCTCCTTCGTTGCGGACGGGTTTTGGTTCTTCATCAGAGGAATGTAAATTCTTCTTCGTCTAACATTGCGGACAGTTTGTTGCTTGTCCCTCCTGACGTTGCGGATCGTTTCCGGAAAGGGACTTTCCGTAGCGCTCCGACGTTTGTTTATCTCCCGGCTGGATAGCGAAACGATTGACCACTGCTTACTTCCCTGTTACGGACGACATCTTACTCTGAGGGCCCGACGTTGCGGGGGGGTTCGAACTCTTGATCATCTGATCAAGGTGTCCGCCGAAGCCCGATGACGGTGATTCAAGCGTTATATTTAGCCGTTGCGGGTGGATGAGTTCAGGGGGTTGTCCGCCGTTGCAGAGGAAATGGAGTTCTGGCCGCCCCGACACAGTTTCAGTTCGCACCCGATTGATTTTTTCCTCGCACATGTGGTAGTTTTTCAATATATACGGGGCGACAAACGGGGTTTTGTATTATTTTTTTTTAGCGCTGTCGCGGTAAGTCGAGCTGTCGATTTTAGGAACGTGTAAGGATCTAGCTGTTGGTGTACCAGTGTCCAAGTGGCAGGAGGAGAAGTCTAACCGGCATCAGCTCACTCGTTGTTGGATTGCCAGGTAGGATCTTTGCCACCTAGCATCGTGTTTTTCAAGGTTTCGATTAAGGGATTCATGTTGTAGTTTGGGTATTACTAAGATTAGGCCCCGTAGTTCTTTTTCGCTCGCACGAGGAGTTTTTCACCCGCAGATAGAGTTGTCATAATCGTCTCCCTGGTGGTTTGCGCCCGTTTTTCTTCTTTTAGGGTTTCCGGTTGGATGGCTGTTGGCGGTTAAAAGGGGGGGAGTTTTTTCCTTTTTTTAGAACCCGCGTTTTCTTTGTCATGGCCGTTTCGGTCTCACCCTGAGCAGTAGAGAAAGGTGCGGTGCAGGCGGCCATCATGCCGCCTGCACCTGGTTCGATTCCTTATGATGATGATATCAGTCGGTAATTTCGAAGGGGTTTTTGCCGAAGATTTGATGGTGAATACTTATCTGGTTAGTTTCCCCAATGGGTTTGCCCATTTTTCGAGCCCTAACCTCTGCCCGCGCCGCGCAGTTCGTCATTGTCAGGCTACCTTGAAACCCTAGGGCCATGCCGCTGTTAGCATTTAAGTTCTGGGGGAAGCATGAATAGTGGTGTTGGTGAGAGCTCCCTGTGCGGAAAGTTGTTGTGGACTCCCACGGTTTATCGTCGCACCGATGTAACTTCCGTGTCCGCGAGCAGCATGAGCTTCTACTGTTTTTTCATCCCTACTAAAACCATGTCTGAGTTCGGAGATTTCTAGTCGCACCTTGCGTTTAAAATTTATGCATTTGCATTGCATATCATTTCATTGGTAAAAAATGGCATACTGGGAAATGATGTAAGTTTCATGATAGACCGGTTGATGAATAAATCCGGTTTTAGTATTAATGGCTCATTATATTGTAGTAATAGTCTGAGTTTTTACTGATAGTTTCAGATAGTCAAGATATAGATTGGTTGTGCATACATGTGGGTTGCTTTCTTACTTACACATTAACATAGGATAATAGCCCATTGCAAGATATTGCATGACTGGTTCAATCCTTCAGCCTGAAGGGCTTAGGTCTGAATATCATTATAGTCATGATACACTTGAGAAAGAATAACTGCTGCACTATGGTCACAAATTTGAATTGCCTAATATCATGATGTTTACATTGCAGGAAAAATCTACAATGTCCAAGAGACAGAAGAAGAAGGCCCCAGCAGTGGAAGAGGTGCCAGCAGCAGAAGTAGAAACAAAAATTGAGTACATCTATGAGGACACCCAATGTGTCATGGGGGTTGAACCTGAATACAAATGGGGAGATATATACAGGATGATTTCCCATAGGGAAGTCCCAGATATGGGTCTTGAGGAAGCACCCATTTACACAAACATAGAAAAATCAGCCATTATGAAAGTTGCCACCAGGCCCGAGCTGTTTCCATGCCCGGAGGTGATGAGATGGGTTCTACCAAATACCAACCACAACTCAATGCTTATGTGTAATGTCGAGGGCTAGGGTTATGCCGCCTTTAGCCCTGGGTATGTGGCCTTAGCTTACCACCTTCCGGAGCCTCAGCTCTTCCTGACAAATGAATGGCTGGACAGCCTTAGGATGGATTTTGTAGAAACCATGAAGAGGATGCTCTTGCCAGGGAAGCTATACCGACATAGAGCAACTGAAGAATATGACACAGCCAGTCTCAGACCTACTTACAGATTCATAGCTCTAATGTTGAATAGGATCTTCGGGAGAGCAAATGGCAGACTATTCAAATTCGAGTGGATACCCCTGATGTTCTATGTGGCCACGGAAGGCACGATCTTCAATTGGGCAAGTATAGTATCAAGCAGTCTCTCCTCTTGTGTGGCTGCAGCTTTGGAAGGAGAAGCCAGGAAGAGATCTGAGTTTTATATGAGCTCGATCCTGATAGATTGCATACTTTGTCATCAACCTTTCCCAGGCCTCCAGTGTGTATGGGATAGAGACAGAATGCCTGTATATGCGGCCTACAAACCTCTAGGGGCTCATCTATATCACAGTCACTACAGAGAGGTCTGTGAGCAGTTCCTCATGCCATTATACACACTCATCTTCCGAAAAGAATGTGATTGCATGTCAGAAGACACTATGCAGGTCATTGATGAATATGGAGATTACTTTCTGACTGAAAATGGTATGTATATCAGGATGTTTAGAGGGTCAAAGACCCCTTTTTTGCTTCCAAAATATGCTACAGATTATATAATCCACAAGGAGGCCGTCAGACAAGTATACATTGACGGAGTTGGTCACTTCTTGTTCCAGTACAAGAAGACTGCCTATCCCCCCCTTCCATTTAAGCTGGGAAATTGTAAATTCACAAATGTAAAACAAGCGCCCGAGTTCATAGAAGAACTAGGGAAGTTCCGCTTTGGCGAAATGACTTTTCGAAGGAATGATACTCATGGCAGAGTAGCGGAACACTGCAAGAAACACAAGGTGACCTACGAGTACAGCCATCATTTCGATAGCAATGAATCGGTTTACAGGATGGCTCCAAATATGACAGAGCTCCGCAAGAGATTCAAACCTAAGCAATCCATCAAGGGTGGAGAAGGATCTGAGCAAGAGAAGGCTGAACAAGCTAGGGATGAAGAAGCAGCCAGAACAATAAGAGAAGAGGCTCAGAGGTTGGAAGAGGAGACTGCAGAATGGCTATGAAAAGGAGAAGAGGAAAAGAGGAAAGCTGCCCAGGAAGCAGCTGAACTGGCAAAAGAAGCAGCCAGAGAAAAGAAAGTAGATGCTAGGCAAGCAGCCGAAGAGACCTAGAGAAAGTTGAACGAAGAGCTTCAAAGGCAAGAAACTGAAAAGATAGAAGGAACACAACAACAGGCTTCTGAAACACAAGCGGGGCAGAGCCAAGGAGAGGAAAACCTTGAAGTGCAGATCCTTCAAGTGCCCGCCACTATTACTCCTTCAACCTCTACGCTTCAGTTAGTACCCTTCGTGCAGAAAAGGGGGGAGGAAGTCCCTGACTTTACCACGGTATATTATGACAGGGCTACCAAAAGAATCATGAGGAGAACAGAGAAAAAGATAGAAGTAGAAGGAATGACTAGCAGGATGATATCAGATAAAGCTGTGATGGTAGGGACAGACGTAGATCTGAGGTTTACCATAAGTGCTGGGAAGGAAGCCATACATGCTTCGGAAGATAAGATAGATCGAATGATGAATGAAATAGAATCTACCAAGAAAACCTCCTCTCAGCTGAAGGACACCCTGAGAAAGGAAAGAGAAGAGGGAAATAAACTTAAAAGGAAATATGATCATGTGCTCAGAGAAATGGAGGCTACAAAGAGTGAAATCTACGCCATCTAGGAAGCAGCACATGCACGGGAAACAATACAAGAAGCCCTGGAAAGAGCACAGCAAGAAATTCTGGACTTGAAGAATGAAAGAGAACAGATGAGGGCGAAGATAGAAGACCTGGAAGAGCAACAGAATGTTATATACGAGTCCAATGCTACATATGTTAAAGAACTAAAAGAGCAGCTGGAAGTAGCAAAGGAACAGCAGGTTGATCTGCAGCTGACCAAAGAACACATCCAGTCCCAGAAAGCTAAGGTGCTGCACCTGCAAACTGCTCTAGAAGAAGAAAGATGCCGGATCCTCCAGGTTGATAGCCGATTGGAAGAAATACTGGAGACTGCTTCTTACTTTGTTGATAGGTCACAAGATATCCTTGAAGTATTGACCACCAGGATGGCAAGGGTAGAGAAAGGTGAGGAAGTCCCAGCAGGACTATCAGACAAGAATAGACAAACCCTTCAGCGAGATTATGACTTGATGGAGTTTGCTATCACTACTACAGAGGACTTCAAGAAAACTGTCCAGAAAACAAAGGGACTTTGCACCGAATTTTTCAGGAGAGCCTTAGTCATTTACAACCGGTGTCAAGTAGAAGCTGAGCAAAGGCTACACGAGTTCCCAGATCATGACTCATTTATAGAAATGTTGCAGAGAAGACAACAAGAGGAGGAGGCCAAAGTACAATGCATCAGAGCCATTGATGAACAAACCCTAAAGATTGAAATAGGCCATACAGCCATTTGTTTGCAGCTCCTAGAAGAACAGGTGAGACTAAATGCAACCAGGGTCGAGGCCATCAAGAAAAAGGATGAAAATTTTGAGATCAATATCCAATTCTTGGAGCCCAATTCTTTTGAAGATCTCTCCAGTGAAGCTGCAGCGTGGAAGAAGTTCCTAGAGAGTCAAGCGGGGCCCTCTTAGTGAGAAATCGGTCATTGTAATATTGTAAAATATTTGTAAAGGTTTTTGGGAAAAGGGGAAGCGTTAGGAAGACCAAGGGTTGGGATGCCCAAAGGTCCCTTTGGGAAGCCCAACCATTTCTTGCATTTTGTATAAAAGTAGGAGACATAGATAAGGAAGGGGCTTTTTCCCAGTAAGACTGGAGGACCTATTGTAAGAAGAACTACTTCCTTTTGCAATAAATATTTTAGTTTTCCTGTTGGAGAAAGATATGTGAAGTTTCCAAATGCTAACAAATGGATGGCGGAAAGATGAACTACTTTATTTTTCAGCTTGTGTCCACAATTCGTGAGATCGTTCTAATCTAACTTCTTGACCTATGTCTTGTTAAATGGTTTCTGATTCATTGTGTGGAAAGTTCATTCAGAGTAATGCTTGTGGCTCATATAACAGTTAGCTATCTGATTGTTAGAATATTTTCTTGTTCATGTGTTGTAAACGTAAATATCAGCTATCTGTAATTTGGTTTATTATAAATGGAGATAATGCATTACTCATTAATAATCATTTTCTAGCTCCCCGGGGATAGGTAGTTAGGGGTTTAGATAGTTAGTTGTTTTACTTCATAGTTGCATATGTGGTTTGGATGTTTGAGAACCTAAGACGAGAGGTAAGAACCTGCGCAGCACATTGTGTCGTTCCTTACATTTTTATCACCCTGCATGTTTAAGATAGGCATGTGCACTGCATACATTAAGTCAAAATACAAATTCCGGTGGACCGGGCCGCAACCGGTAAACCCTTGTTGTTACTTTGACCTACGGTAGCCGGACCGTAAGCCAGACGGATTCCCTATTCCAAATAGTCAACGGGCTAGTTGGGAACGTTGATTGGGGAGAATCCTTTTCTGTTGTTGCCTGCGAATTTCCAGGCCTCAACAGAAGGATAACTTTGTGTTTGCAGGAAAAACATGGAAGAAGTAGGGATGTCTATAGGGGAAGAATTTCACCCTGAAAATCCTTTAAATAATGAAGAAGTTAACTTAAGGGATGGGGAGATATGGGTAAACTTGAATGAAAGTCAAGATAATAAATTTGAACTGAAAATAATTGTAAAGGAATTAAGATTAGAGCTAAGAAGAGCTCAGGAGGATATTGAACGAATCCTAAAAGCTCAAGATGAACTAAATACTATTTTATTAGCTAAAATATATAACGATGAAAAAGAGAAAAATAAGGAATCTAAACATATCATACCTAAAACTTCACCTTACAAACGTAAGGGAAGGAAACTGGAATTTTCCAGTCATAAGGATTAAACTTTTAGTGAGGAATCAATCAAACATCACTTAGAAGAAGAAGAAAAAAAAAATCAAGCGAAATTAGTGATGATAATAAAAAGGAAAAAGAAGTGCAAACCATATGAATAAATATCCGGGGTTTTAAAATGATTAAACCAACAATGTTTAATGGTGAAATTGAAAAATGATAAGAAGCGGAAGCCTGGTTGTCAGGGATGAATAAATACTCCCAAATCTACAATTACTCCAATGAACTAAAAGCTAAAATGACCATAGCTAATCTGACTAGAAAAGTAGACATATGTTGGTAGGACATAAAGAAAGTAAAGGGAATAAATTTCTGATTCTGCTTCGTTATATTGCCTTCTATTGTCTGACTCAGTAAAACTATGACTAGTCGGAATAGACTAGGAGCTATGACTATGAAAGAGTTATGGAGTAAATTTCTGAGTCTGCTTCATTATGTACCTTATATGATTGATGAAAAACCTAATATACATCATTTTTTGAGTGGTTTTCCTATCATGTTTAAAGAACGGATTGAGTATGACAATCCGAAGATGCCATAGGAAGCGATGAGAAAGGAAAATTTCTGTTACGACCAAAGTAAAAATAAAAGAGAAAGTGTACCAACTTGGAAGACAAAAAAGAGAGATAAATTTGATCCAATAAATTCCATAAAAGCATATGGAATAATTATAAAGGGTATCAGGGCAGTAACTATTAAAACTTTAAACCACATAATTTTGCAGTAAAAGAAAGACAACCTCCTACTACTTTTAACAAGAACACTGCACAAAGAGAACCCTTAAAATGTTGGGAATGTGGCGAGCCCCATTATTTTAAAGACTGTTGAATAAGAAAGAAAAATGTTAATGTTCATTCTACTCAGAAAGCAATTACAATTGGAGACATGGTAAGGAGTATGCCCAGAATCAACGATGCATCAGAGAACCGACAAGCAGACCATCAAACTTCCATGGTCGAGATTGAAGGTATGATAAAAAGTCAACCTATTTCCATCTCAATTGATCCAAATGCAAGTTTGAGTTATATCACCTAGAATAGTTGAATCATGTAAATTAACACCGAAAAAATTTGAGAAGTCATGGCTAGTATAGTTAGCCACAGGTACTAAACGTAAAATTATCAATTATATTAAAAACTATGAATTGTTAATGAATGATTTCATTACGGATGCTGATTTGAATATTTTACTTTTAGGTTCCTATGGTCTGTTAATAGGAATGGATTGGCTAGGAAAACATGGAGTAATGCTAAATTGTTTTAGCAAAACCTATATATCCATAGATGATACTGGAAACCCTATAAAAGTTAAAGCAGTCCACAGGAAAGTTACAATCAGAGAGATCTTTGTGTTACAAATGAAAAGATCAATACGTAAAGGATGCAAAGTATTTGTTGTTTATGTAATGGATAATAAATATAATGAAAATAAAATTAAAATAGAAGGCATAGCTATCTTAAAGGTGTTTGAAGACATCTTTCCAGAAGAAGTCCCTGGACTTCCTCCGAAAAGAGACATAGACTTCACAATCGATATGATCCCTAGAGCGGTACCAACATCAAAAGCTCCTTACCGAATGAACATAATAGATATTACAAAACTCAAATCACAATTACAAGAATTGATGGATAAAAAATATATTTGACATAGTGTTTCCCCTTGGAGAACATCGGTCTTATTTGTAAATAATAAAGACGGAACCTTAAGATTGTGCATAGACTACCGCAACTAAATAAAATGACTATTAAAAACTGGTACCCACTACCCCAGATAGACGATCTATTGGATCAATTATGCAGGAAAAAAATCCTCTCTAAACTAGAATTGAGGTCTGGATACCATCAGGTGCATATCAAAGATGAGGACATCTTTAAAACCATGTTTAGGACCCGTTATTGTCACTACGAATTTGTCGTAATGCCTTTTGGGTTGACAACTGCACCTGCTGCATTCATGTGCTTAATGAATAGTATTTAAATTAACTATATGGATAAGTTTGAATTTGTATTCATAGACGACATACTAATCTACTCAAATAATGAGCAAGAACATAATGCATATTTAAATATAATCCTGCAAGTACTAAGAGAACAACCGTTGGATGCTAATTTCAATAAATGTGATTTCTTGAAGGATATGATTCAATACCTAGGACAAGTAGTGCCCAAGGATGGAATCTCTGTCGACCCCGAAAAAATTAAGGCTATCACTGAATGGAGAGTTCCTAAAAATGTAACTGACATAACATGGTTCATGGGGTTTAATGACTATTATTGGAAGTTAATAGAGGGATTTTCTAAGATAGCTTACCCCATAACTTCATTGCAAAAGAAAGGTAAAAAGTTTGAGTGGACTGAAAAGTGTATGGAAAGCTTTGATAAATTGAAACATCTACTAACTACCGCCCCTATCCTAAATATTGATGATCCTTTCAAGGATTTCGTCATATGTATTGACGCTTGTAAAGAAGGATTAGGTGGGGTATTGATACAAGAAAATTACGTCGCAGCTTATGAATCTAGAAAATTAAAGGAACATGAAAAGAATTATGCTACACACGACTTGGAACTTGCTACAATAATTCACGCATTAAAAATGTGGCGACATTTACTCATTGGATTGAAATTTCTGCTTATGTCAGATAAAATAAGTTTAAAATATCTATTTGACTAGCAAAATTAAAATGTTTTTTTTTTTTAAACAGAAACTGGAAAAAGGTATATATAAAAGGGGCTGCGCATAGCCATTCGTTACAAGAAAGATAGCTTCGAAAGTTTATGAGCAACAAAATACCTGCAAAGGAAAGCTAACCATGGGACTGTCCAAAAAACCCTGCATACAAACTGCTCAAAACTTCTGAAATTGCTACAGGGATAAACCCTAATAAACTGATTACATAAAAGGAGGCAAAAATACATTAAGACATAACTAGAGGGGACTGATTATTGAATGCTTCTACTGTTTCTAGGCTGGACAACAGATTCTTCCTCCATGGGGAGAACAGCTTCTGCAACTTTGCCATTGACTTCACCATTAATTCTGCTGGCCTGGTGCATTTCAATGAATCTCTGGAGATCCTCTTGTATCCTGTCCACTTTCCCATGTATTTCCCGAAGACTGCTCTCATTGTCATCTATGCGTGCATCGTTGTTGCTTATTTGCTGAGAAGTATAGCTAATAGAGTCAGCCATTTTCTTTATCTCCTTGCTCATTTCTTTGGTGTCCACGACGTTGATGGCCAGGAGATCATAGAGTCTGCGAAGATTCTTCTTAATATCCGCCCATTCTCCATTTTGAGCCATTCTGGTGGCCTCAGTCGAAATGGTCAAACGATAAAAAAGATTGAGAGGGATACTGGCTGGATTGCCAGGAGCTCTGCTTTGAGGAGCAACCGAGGGAAAAAAGGAACTGAGCACCACAAATTCTTGTAACAGAGAGGCTTTACCTTGCTGCAGAGAATCCAGTGAGCCCACGGCACCAACCACCCAGCCCTGTCCGGAATCCAAGACCCAATTACTCCCTGGTGCACTTTGATCTGCAACCCGAAACACCAGATGTTTTATTCCTACACAGGAAGAAAGAGCTGCGAAGACAAGCCACTCTTTCACCACCAAACGCAAGAGGGGAAGAACCTACCACGGGAGGCCCTGAAGCCACCCTTCGCTGACACCCAAAACAACCTGCCCCAGAAATCGCTGAATTTCATGAAAACCAGAGCTTGCTGAGGAATTCTGGAGCAACATTATGGTATCAGAGAGATAAGGAGGGAAAAGATAAGCGAGACACAATATGTGCGAGGGGTAAATGCAAGTTACCCAAGGCCTTGAGGCCATTAAGTCTGAGGTGACTGGATGAAGGGAGGATCGAGGAGGAGGCCACGTGGTGGGGAGGATAGAGCTGGGCAATAAATGCATGGAGCCGACGAAGGATAAGGGGAATGGGTGGACGAGATGGCATGGGAGGGAAAGGAGCGAAGGGAGAAGGGAGATAAAGGGAAGGGGTAATACCACACCCAAATAAACCAAGGATATATTCATGAAAATAGGCTTGCAATGCCTTAACATAAGGGCAATCCAAAACTCAATGAGAAGATTAGGCCATGGAAATATCTTCTTCTTCATTACGGGATAAATTTGTGGGAGGGGGGGTCCCCATCTTGCTTATAAACACCTTGCGGGAGGGAAGCCCCAATATTGGCCATAGCGTCAGCTGCACTATTGTTTATCCGGAGAATATGCAGGGGCTCAAAAGAATGGTGCATAAGAGGTTTCACTTTGTTGTAAAGGCGACGACAATTAATCGCTCCCGAGGGGTATCCATTAATCAATTTGGAGATGACATGCTTGGAGTATCCAAATATTAAAACCTTGCGATAGTTTTTATCCTTAAGGATTTGAAGACCTTGTAGCAGAGCCAGCCATTCTGCTTCGTTATTGGTCCTATTCCCTAATCCCCAGGCAAAGGAATGTTCTATATTTCCACCGGGGTCTAGAAGGACCCCCCCCGCTCCTGCCACCCCTAGCAAAATTAAAATGTTAGACATGAAATATGGTTGTCTTTCTTAAGTTAATATGATTTTGAAATCAAACCCATAAAAATAAAGGAAAACAAAGTTGCAAACGCTTTGAGTTGTCACAGGAATTTACTATTTGCAAGCAGCAGTTATGAGTTTGATCCGGAAAATCATATCCTAAGTGCAGAAAATTATGATAAAGAATACCAAATTTTAAAAGAAAACACTGTTGAAAATGAACAAAACCAAATAAAAACAGATTCCAGCCTAAATAGAAGAGGAGTGTTTCCACATAAAAACAAGTTGTATATATCAAATACAACAAAAATTAAATTAACACTAATGCGTGAGTTACATAAATGAACATATTATGGACATGCTGGATATCTGAACATGATCGCCATGATTAAGAAAGATTTTTTTTGTCCTAATATGAATAAAGAGGTAGCATAGTACTTGGCTCGCTGCATAGATGGTCAACAAGTCAAGGCAGAACACCAACATCTAGCAGGGTTGTTGCAACCCCTACCCATTCCGGAATGGAAGTGGGAAACAATTAGTATGGATTTTATAATAGGCCTACCAAATAATGTAATGTCCCAGTTTTGACCCCGTTACATTAGATGTATATGATGTATAAATTGTAAATGATCAGGGTGTGGAGCTAAAGGCCAAGGCCCCACCATTGATCGGTTATGTTATGTTTTGGATTTGAATTGTCACCGATGGTATATCGGGGCATGCGGCATATATTATGACGGTCATCATGTAAATATGCATCTATAATTAAAAATGAACCCGAACAGCTACGATCACGGCAACTAAAATGAGAAAGGGGCATGATTTTCCCAAGGATAAGGATGTGGGGGAATTTGTCAAACCTTGGCCAATGGGGTAAAAATCCATGTGTCACCTCTCTTTGTTTACCCAACCACCTCCATTGAATAATGGCTGCTGGTGGTTGAGGCAGTTAATTGTTTTGGGAGTGGGGTGGCAGGACTGTCAGTCCTCACCCACACGAACACTCCACCCACTGTCGACTTCACTATGGCAAGGAAAAACCACCACCATCCTCTCACGTAGATCTTCTCTCTCCATGACTGTGCTGAAGGCTCACGCACTTCCGATTTTTGCGTCCTTCTTATTGTTTGTTCATCCACGGACAAAAACGGAGCTGTTTTTCCTCACGCAAGACCTCCATTGTCTGTTCATTCCTCACAGGGTCGGATTGTTTTTCATGCATAGGATTTTCCTGGTTTTTATCCACGTATTTTTCCTCTGCGGATCTACGGATGGTTTGGTTGTATTCTTCCCTCACAGACTGATTCATGGGTCCTGCGTTGTCGTTTTCATTCATGCCCAGGCTGGGGAACTATAATCTCTTTGCCAGCATGGTCTATGTATGTTTTCCCGACAACTTCATTGCCCAAGGATGGGTTGCGTTTTCCCCATGTTGTGAGCCGCGTCCACTGATGCATTTTGGGGGCTGTTAATTTCCCCAGGCCATGAACTGTGGTTGCTGTTACGTTTGGGGACTGCTGTAGATGGTTTGAAGTCGTTTTCCCTGGTTTAAGCTGTGATAGCTAAATTGATTGCCTGAGTGCAATGGTTGGTATTCGGACTATATTGGGAGCAGGGATGGGGGCTTAGTTTTGCTTGATAAACCTGGTGGCTGGAAACCACACAGACAGAGTTAGAGGGCTGGCATTCTTCTCCATCACCCCTGAATAGCACTGGAAGGGAATGCAGGGCCTGAGGGACTGTGTAGCAGAGAAGGGACTGATTCCTTGTGTTGGGTGTGTTTGGGTGTCTTAGAGGTCAGGCTAGTTCTGGTGTAGGTGTTCTTGGCTCTGTAATGAGCTCACCAGCTTAGCATTGAGCCTTTCCCAACTCCTTAATGGCCTGATAAACCCAATTGTGTTGGCTTGGCTGTGTGTTTTGTATATCCTTGGCTATGTGTAAGCCTGCTTGTTCCCTTATTCCTTGGAGAATCATGCCCAGCTCGGGGGTGGCAGCGCTGCTGAGAGATTAAGGAGCACACTGGCCTACGGTTGGGTGGAACGTTGCAGTGACGTAGCTGGTTGCGGAAGGAGTTTCTATAAGATAAGTAATCTTGTTCATTTTACTTCTGCAATCTTATTTTCTGTTAATAAAAATGATGAACATGTTGAAAGGATGCTTGTAGGAATGTATGTTGTTTCCCCTGTGTATGACAAATGAATGCATCTATGTATGATAAACAATGGCATCTATGCATGTTTCACTATAATGCATTTTCCTGCGGCATTCTGTTTATGCAATTTTTATCATGTATGTGTTCATGGGGCTCTTAGCCCGCTGTGATTAAAGTTTGGGTCGTGTCCTCTACGCTGGTCGGAGGCATGGGGACGTGACAAATAATTTCAGACAACATGATTCAATCATGGCATAGTCGATAAGTTAAGTAAAGATGCTCATTTTATTCCTGTTAAATCTACCTACAAGGTTGTTAACATTGCATATATTTTTTATGAAAGAGATATTCAGGTTACATGGTGTACCAAAAATAATAGTCTCAGATAGAGAGGAAAAATTTATAGAAAACTTCTGGAAATATTTGTTTAAAGGGTTAGGTACATAATTGAATTTCAGTACTGCATATCATCCACAAACAGATGGGCAGATTGAAATGGTAAACCAAGTCCTATAAGACATGCTAAGAATGTATGTAATAGACAAACCAGGTAAGTGGGAAGACTACCTACACTTAGTAGAATTTGCTTACAATAATAATTTTCAACCATCAACAGGTATGAGTCATTTTGAAATTTTTTGTGGATGCAAATTTAATACTCCAATTTCTTGGAGCAACCCAGTTGAACTAACTGTGAAACAGGTGCAACAAAACTTGAAGGCTGCCCAAGGCATGCATAAAAATTGTGCTTACCTAAAAAGAACTCCTAGAGAGTTCTAGGTGGGTGAACATGTGTACATAAAGGTAAAGCCCAAGAAATTTCTTTAATATTGGGAAAGTATTCAAACATGGCACCCTGGTATTGCGGGCCATTTGAAATTTTGGCTAAAGTAGGGTCGGTTGCTTACCAGTTATCCCTACCACCCAGTATTAAAGTGCATAATGTTTTTCACGTTTCTATTTTAAAAATATATATTCATGATGCTACTCATGTGATCGATTGGAATGTGATCCAGGTGGAACCTGAAGGAGATTTCCAGGTGGGACCGGAGCGTATTCTCGATAGGAGATAAATTTTACTCCAGAACCATACCATTGGACAAGTCAAGGTGCAATGGAAGCACTTTAGTCCATAAAAGTCTACTTGGGAACTAGAAAGTGTTATGCGGGAGGTGTTAAGTTTTTAATGGTTATACATGATTTGATAACATTTAGCATTATAACATCCTAACTATATGCAAAAGGATCACTAAAAGATAGACACGTACAACCACACAAAAGGACACAAATATTTATCTTGGGAAACACTCATGGGAAAGAAAACCCAACAAAACTTCCTCTGTATAAGATGTATCAAAAGTACAAGCCAAGACCCCATAAAGGTGCTCCTTCTTCCAATAGATATATCTATATCTCTATCTCCTATGCTCTATACACAAGTGAGTGTGTGTTCAAATGAGGAACACAACTCCTCTATTTATACTCTTTTGTCACTTGAATTTTACCCTAACAAGTCGACCCCACTTAACTGATTGGGAAGACTTCATCTAGGAAGACTCAAAACAATATTATATTATATTCATTAGGGTACTATTGACTTGACTTACAATGGAGGATTTACCTCATGATTCTATGTTGACCAAATACAATAGTAACATCCCTACGGAGGAATAATACATCTCCCTTGGGGTACATCAGTAAAATACATTTAGAATATCCTTTGAAGTTACAATATTTCAACACTCCCCCTTAACGAGAAGGTTATTCAACTGAAAACATCATCATCAACTATAGGCGTAACGAGAGAGAGATCATATGCAAAATTATCAAGGAGATACATCTATACGTCATAGAAATTTTTCAACAATCATCAGTAACTGGAACAATTACTCTTCAATGTCTTCAATACTCGAACATCATCTTCTACAACACTGAGTCTTTATCTTCTTCAAAACTCGATCATTTGATCCTTTGTAGCAACACTTTGATTTTTCGATCCCATGTAGAAGCACTTCGATCTTCTTGATCATTTGTAGCAGCACTTAGATCTTCTCGATCCTTTGTAGCAAAACTTCGATCTTCTCGATCATTTGCAACAACACTTCGATCTTCTTGATCCTTTGCAACAACACTTCGGTCTTCTTGATCCTTTACAGCAACACTTCAATCTTCTCTATCCTTTGTAGCAACAAATTGATCTTCTTGATCCTTTGCAACAAAACCTCTTCTCGATCCGCATAAGATAGTCATTTCCACATAGGAAGCCACATGTCAATCCATGTCAGCAGTACAAATTCCACATCAATATGGCTCCACATTGGAAGATATTATAAAAGCGTAAAAACAAGTATGGATCCCAAAAATTATTTTATCCATAACAATAGAATTTTATCTTGGACTTAAATGAGACCAATGAAATTTTGATTTCATTAATAAAGAATACAAGATTTCCATAGAGGGTGTTAAATTTAATGAAGCATAGGATCTTCAGGCCTGCATGAATTCAATGAGAAAAGAAGTTCGTAGAAGAGAGAGAATAATTAAGTAAAGATTGATCAATTACTTATGGAAAAATTGCACACACATGGAGACAAAATTGGAATAATCACATTACATCCATTAATTAGTATATTATGTAATACAATGGTGTTACAAACAATAGAACTTGAATTCCTAATATAAATCTACCAACTTGGAATGAATCCAAAGCTAACTCGGTGTGGGAAAATCACCACTAGAGCTCACTATTGTAACTCCGGATCACTAAATTAGTTCACAACGAGTTAACTCATGTAGGTATGTGAGAAAATTCACCCTACCTCCCTTAAATCATTGTCACGTCCCCTCCCATTCGAGAGGACGCGACTTTGACGTTGCTACTATCATTTAAGTGGGGATCTAAGCCCCATGAACATAATAATAATGAAAATGCATTGAACTAACATACATACATAGACATATGAATTATACAACGAAAACAAATTTCATTCATTTTCATTCAAGATGTTCATATAAATTCATAAGCAAATATAGTTGCAGAGATAAAATACACAAGAATACTTATCTTGAAAGAAGCTTGTCTCGCAACCAACTATGTCGCTGCAACGTTCCACCCAACCATAGGCCAGTGTGCTCATCATTATCTCAACACCACTACCACCCTCGATTTGGGCATGATTCGCACAAGGAATAAGGGAACACTAGTAGGCTCACACATGGCCAAAGACATATCAAAATTCAACCAAGCCAAAACTGTATTTGGGTTTATCAGGCTGCTAAGGAGGTGCAAAGCTTGAAATGCTAAGTTAGTGAGCTCAATCCATAGAGCTATGGACACTTGCACCAGATCTAGCTTGGCTTCTAAAACGTCTAAACATCCGGCATAAGGAAGCATCCCCTTCTCTGCTACACAGTCCCTCGGGCTATGCCTTCCCTTCCAGTGCTCTTTAGGGTGTGCAAAGAAGAAAACCAACCCCCCTATATCCGTTTGTGAGGTTCATTCCTACACTAGGTTTATCAAGTTAGTTCAGACCCAATTCCACTCCAAAACCAGTTCATACTAAAACAAAGATGCACCCACAACAAGATACAAGTTCTAGGCGTGGACAAAAACGTCCTAGAAACTAAATTCGATAATGGTGAATAGGTAAAACAGCCCTGGGAGCCAAAACTGATTTCACAAACATTCATTGGCTTCACGTGGGTAAAAACAACCTCAACAAACACCTAGAAATCGTGGTCTCTTCTCTAATTCACTGGGCATTACCAAAAATGGATTCCCAGCTTGGAAACCAATGAGGAAATGCAGCAAATCGTGAGGGAGGCAACCCAACCATTGAGCATTACAAAAAACAATTTCCCAGCCATGGGGAAAATGAAGAAAACTATCCCAAACATGAAGGAAAAAGAGCTCTGCAAGCTTCCCACTGTGTGAGGAATGGAGGACGTGAATGGCTAATAGAATGGGTATACGTTTTTGGGTTTTTACTTGCCCAGGAAGTCAAAACACGATTTTCCAAAATGGGTGCTCTACCCAATTCGAAATTGACCTCCATACCTTTCCCATTCCCATGCAATAACTAACTCAACAACTTCTGCCAGAAATAAATGATTGGCTGAATAAGACAAGAAAGGTAGTTGATAGTTTGTTGGGTTCTCCCTTTGATATTTGGTTTTTCCCCATTGGCTCAAAGGTTTGGATATTGCCCCCCCACCAGCCCTTATCCTTAGGAAATCATGCCCACATCTCTTACATTAGGGGAAATTTCAACTCAAAATGGGACTCCTAAAAAAAAAAAAATAGTTAAAATAATAAAATAATATTTATTAATTTTGGAGGAAGAAAAGAAAAAAATCTACTATTTTTGTTCGTATTTTCGACATATATCCCTGTGATTTTACTCAAATTTTGATTGGGAGAGCTCATTGGATGCAAAATTAAATTCCGCATTCAATGAGTACCCACTCGACATACTTTTGACGGACCCATCTACCCCCAAAACAAGAAATACCTGAAAACATCATCCTCACGTTTTTTCAGGTATTTCTTGTTTTTGGGGTAGAGGGGTCCGTCAAAAGTATGCCAAGTGGGTACTCGTTGTAGTCATAATTTAATTTCGCATCTAGGGATCTCTCACGATCAAAATTTGAGTAAAATCACAGGGAGATATGTCGAAAATATGAACAAAAAACATAGTTTTTTTTATGATACCTATTCGCAAATTTATATTAAAAATTTGTTTAAGACCTATATGGTATTTCAAATTTAAATTAATTTCATTAGCTAACACATGATGACATGAAATTTGAACTAGTGTTAAAAGGTCAATTTTGAGTTGAAATTTCCTCTAATGAATGTTGCATTGACATAGCTGGTTGTGAGTATTTTAATTAAATTGCATATGTGCATGATGTCCAAATTATAATGTGTCAGGATAGCATGAAATACCATCGACATCGATTTTAATTACTGAAACATAAACCACTAAATCGATGGTGGGGCCTTGGCCTTTAGCTCCACACCATGATTAAATACAATATTTATATCATATATACTTTTAATGCAAACAGGGTCAAAACTAGGGTGTTACAATCATGCAAATTGGCACTTGGATGACTGAGAGTGAACTAACTGATGGGAATGGGAGAAAAATTCAACATAATTGAACACCGACTAGGGTCAACTGCCAGTGGAACTCAGAGTGGGTTCCTAGATTATAGGGATTGGTCCCTGGAGCTCCCAAACTCATGCAGATAGATGCATTAAGTCGTAGGTGGCCCCTAGGTGAGTCCCCCATGCTATAGTGAAGTGGAAATTGCCTCCTAAGCTAGACAAAGACAAATAAACTATGGTGGTCAAGGGAGGATTAATTAATAATCCCAATAGCCCCCCTCAATCCTAACTTGGACAAATTGGGCCCTGGAAACTAAGACCAAAGGTCACCCATACAATTTAAATGAAAAAAATGACTACTTAACAAACCAAAGAAATGGGGAAAACCTCATGGGAAACCCTCCCTAGAAATAAGCAAGAAAAAACCAGGATTAAGATTTCACATAAAGAGAAAATTTATTCTTCAATAAAAAACTTGTGAAAATATTTCTGCAATCTACATCTCTGTGGAACAATAATGCAGTGTGATCATCCTTGCGTGCACTAGTTTCCTGGTACTGTGCATGTGAACATGTCCACCTTCTTCCAATCCAATGAAAGATAGGAGAAGAAATGTTTCATTTGTCTCTTCTTTCTGGAGCAAGAGTGACACGATTCAATTTGTTCTTCAGTGAGTAGAATTGTTGATCAGGCCTTACTAACATGTAGCATCTCCTTGGGAGTTTGTAGCACTTATCTGGAAGAAGTGAATTTGCTTAACATAGCGCAAGGCTCTCTTTTTGAAATTGAGTTCTTGTTCTCCTCATGTCATATGACTCCCTGTTCATGTTCCCAGCTACCTCAATAACCTTTTGATCCCATTTAGGACTAGGATTGGGAGTAGAGACTAGATCTAGATCTAGATCCGATTGAACTTCATCTTCAATTCCATAAATTGATTCAACCTGGTCCTCTGCTTCAGATTCTGAATCAGAAACATTCCACCTATATATATCTTCTGCTAAGATATGAACTCTTTACCTTCGCTTATGAATTATTCTAGGTATCAACAGGACCTTTTGGGTACTACCATGAACTTGTTTTCCCGCCGAACAACTAATACGATGATTCAATTAGAACTGCGAGGAATCAAACTATCCACCTTTTAGGTTCATGCTTGTTGCTACCAATGTATGGGAGGCACTATTAAAAACCCCGTACCTCAGTTTCCCCCAACCTATTTATTTACCCACCTGAATAATTAGACCTTTTAGCCCTATCACACTTCCTGAATGACTTCTTAGGAGATACCACCGCTATAGAATGGGATGAGATTAAACAACCGCCTTACCACTTATACCCTACTTTGCTCGAATAATTCGGGCACCAGTGGGACATCCGAACACATTGACAAAACCTAATACCCCTGGATAACCGTAAAAAACCCTATTTGTCATATCCGAGAGAGAAATGGAAACATTATTGTATGCAAAAGGTTTATGTAGGATGAATTTACCTTCTCTTTCAAATGGCAGCTGAGATTGTACTGGATATGAGTGAGGCAAAAAGCGAGAGAATTCATATGCCTTGGAGGCATCGTTTGAAACACCTTTCACTATAATCTTCCTAGTTGAGATATATCATATCTCCATTGAGTCTGGACAAAATACCACTCGCTTTGGTGAGCCTGTATGAGTCATATGTTATATAGACAACAAATTTGCTGCTAAAGAGGGAACATAGAGTACATTCTTGAACACTCCATTCTCTAACTTGATTGAACCCTTCCCGCATAATATTCTACCCTCTTCTATAATGTATCATATTTAACAAAAAGTGAAAAGATTCCTAAAATATTTCGTATTTTGGGAAGAATGTTTTGCTCGTAACTCGGAATTGGGTGAACAATGGACCATTGGAAATGTCTTGAAATTCTATACAACGTTTCAGTTTTGATTTTTTCCTAATTCCTTACCATTTTTTTGGGGCGGGAATTCAGTAACAAAGCATCTTTTAAAAGACTCTTTTAAAAAACATATTTTAAAAGATGTTTTGTTACTAAAATGATTGCCCCGAACAAACGATAAGGAATTAGGAAAAACAAAAAAAAAGTTGTAGAAAATTTAAATACCTTTTCAATGGTTTAAAGTCCTCCCAATCCTGAGTTACGAGAAAAAAATTATGCCCAAAGTACGGAATATTCTTGGAATATTCTGGTATTTTTTCAATAGGATACATTTTGGGTAAAATAAAATCTTATGCAATAGCTGGGATTTGTGAGCCAATATCTCCCATATGGATGCTTGGTCCTCCAGAGAGATACTGAGTATTGAAATATTCTTTGGAGGAAACCATGTGGTTGGAGGCTCCAGAATCAATGAGAAAATCCTTTGACTAAGAAAATCTTGCCTTCAAAGCATGGAACCTCTCATGTTCTTCAATCGTATTTCCAGCATCATACTTCTTTTCTCCTTCATGAAGAGAAACGTTGTTCTATTCAAGGATCCTATACATTTGGTCTATGCTTTTCTTCATGCACCGATTCTCCAGATGGTTTCCTCTCTTGCAGTAAGGACACTTGGCCTTGTCAAACTTCTTGGAGCATGAGGCTACTTTTGAAGGATTTTGCTTATCCTTAGGATTGGATTTAGTGTTCTTATTCTCTTTTCCTTTGTCCTTCCCATTTCCTTAAAAATTCTTAGTCTACCTAGCTAAGAAAGCCTGATTCTTGGAGGATTTGAAAGCTCCCATATGAATTAGCTTATCTTGTTCTTGTATTAGTGATTCTGTGAAGGAATCAAAGGATGGAATTCACCAATTATGAGTTTCCAGCCTCTCAAAGTTGAAGGTAGATATGGATAATGAGAATTATGTGTCAATTTTGTTGAGAATGGAGGGCACCAATTGCTCATCCTTCTTCTAAATCCCACACTACTTGCATTACATGACAAGAGATTTGAATTTTAAGAAAAAATGTCATATAATTTCGAAGTTGTTGGGTTCTAGTGCTATCAGATCATTCTCCAAAATATGGATCCTCAGCTCATTATGTTATCCAAATGAGTATTCGAGCGTCTCCATACTTATTTTTGCATTCTCAATCCATCATTGTGAAAGAGTAACTCTCTAGAGATGTGGATGCACATGAAACCAAATGCTTCATCAAGCTTATTCAGATACTTCGATTTTTCAAGATGATGTTGGGGTTCGGTTTCTCTTCCCATGGTGAACCTATACAGACCCTTTCTGCATAAGTCAATATGCATATATTCCTTCCAATCAAGATAATTGAAGGCTGTTGGACACTGGGTTTCAAAGATGTTGAATTCTCCATCTTACAGCTTCAAGAAACAACTAATACTTTAGAAAATATTCAATTAACCTGCAAAAACACTACAAAACTATTCATTTAGAAATCAAACCAATTTAAAAACTCTTCAATTCAACATGTGCACTTTATCTCAGTGCATCACACCTGGCTAGCATTCTCTCGACATAATCCAGAGGTACCAAGGAAAGAGTACCAGTATTTATGTGGAATCAAATTGCTTCTGGTGCTTCAATGGAAGTTTAATAGGTTTGAAGCTGGCCTGAATACCCGCTCTGATACCATGCTAAATTTAATGAAGCATAGGATCTTTAGGCCTACATGAATTGAATTAGAAAAGAAGGCTGTAGAAGAGAGAGAAGAATTCAGTAAAGACTGATCAATTACTCATGGAAAAATTGCACACACATGGAGACAAAATTGGAATAATCACATTACAGTTATTAATTAGTATAATATGTCATACAATGGTGTTACAAATAGGAGAATTCAAATTCCCGAGATAGGATTCAAATATACCAACTTGGGCTGACTTCGAAGCTAACTCAGTGTGGGAAAATGACCACTAGAGCTCACTATTGCAACTCTGGATCACTGAATCAGTTCACAACCAGTTAACTGATGTAGGTAGGTGAGAAAATTCATGCTACCTCCGTTAAATCATGCAAAATGGCAGTAGGGTGGCTGAGAGTGAACTAACTGATGGGAATCAGAGCATAACTCAACATAACTGAACACCAACTAGGGTCAACTGCTAGAGATAGTTGGTGGCACTCATAGTGGGCTCCTAAATTATAGAGATTGGTTCCAGGAGCTCCTAATCTCGTGCAAACATGAAAATTGAGTGGTAGTTGGTCCCCAGGTGAATCCCCCATGCACCAGTGAAGTGGAAATGACCTTCAAAGCTAGGAAAATACAAATAGACTATGGTGGTCAAGTGAGGATTAATTAATAATCCCAACTGAGGGGTGTAGAATCATTCTACTCAAGCTTTTTAAAAATGGGGAAATCATGGTTTTTAAACTCTAGTACCCAGTGACTTGATGGGGGGCCCATTGGGGTTGAAATTTTTATGGTGCAGTCATGGTCTAGGAATAGAGATAAATTTGGTGGATTTTGGAAAAAATCCTAATGGTGTAGGGACTATGTGCAAAAGAAGGCCAAATTCCATTGTTTGGGCATGTAAAGGTGCAATTTTTGAAAACTTGGAGAACGTAAAAATGACTCTAGATGTTGAAACATTAGAAAATTATGAATTTGACATTTCACCTACTTATCAAGTTAAGAAACTTTGGTTAGATGAAGTTTTTCTATAAATACCTAGTTTGGGAAATAGTAGTTTTTGGAAAATAAACTAGGTTTGGAGAAAATGAAAAAGTTAAGAATAGTCAATTTTAGAAAATTATAGAAATTGAATGGAGCATCAAATCAGAGATACAAAAGTGAATGAGTAATCCTTATCATGAGTATTATCAAAACCGTATAGAAGTTTTTTCTCATTCTCACTATATTTTCTTTTACAAGTGGTTGAAGTTGGTGTCCAATACTAAATGCACCTAGTACATGAAAAGTGTAGAATTGGGAAAAATTTGCAATTTTTAGAGATTGTAACCTTTAGCTATAAGATTAGAACTGAGAATGGTTATGAATTATTTGACAGCTAATCCATAGGGAAAAAAATGCGAACAATGATATTTTGAAAGTGTGTTTCAAATGTTTCTAGAAATTGAACAAAGAAGTTTCTATAGCCTTGATTTGACAAAAATGTCAATATGGGTGGTTTCCAAAATGCATAAAAAATAAATTTAAGATTTTATGAGAATGTAATGAAGCTAATAGTTAAACAAATACTTTTACAAATATAATATCATATTAGATAAAATTAGTATAGTGCACTTCAGGAAAACCTTTAGTCTTGATTGGACCAATAAAACTATCATCATGGGTGATGCAAAATATATTTATGTAGTTGAAATAGATGCCATGGGAGAAAATATCCATGTTGATGATGGACATGAATAATATAATGGCTTAATAAATCAAGCAAATCTTGTAGATATTGTAGAAATCAAGAGAGGTTTAATAGTGCAATTACAAAATTGTAGGGAGGAAGAACAAAACTGGTAGAATGCATCCATTCTCCAAATATTAATGGACATTCAGAGGAAGATTCACCATTATAAACACTCTAGAAATGAGGAAAATAGTGGGAGTAGCTTAAGTATGAATTCTCATAAGAGGTCTCATAGCTCAAGAAATATTTCTAGATATAGGACATATACTCTATAATTCTCTTCTAGTGGTTCATATGTCTCTAAGGACTCCACTTAAGATTCATGATCTTTATGTCATATGAATTAGAGGAAGAATCCTATCAAAAGAAACTCACATGGAGAATTTTAGAAAGTCAAACCTTCTACTTTTAATGGTGAAGTAAAATATGGTTAAGAAGTTGAGGCTTGGATTCTTGGGATGATGAAGTGTTACCAAGTCCATGAATACTCCATAAACATGAGGGGTAAAGTTTCCATATTTAATTTGAATGGCAACACATCTATATGGTGGTATCACCTTAGACAAGTGAAGAATATCAATGAAAGGAATATTGTGTGGAAGAAATTCAAGAAGTAATTCAAGCAAATGTACCTCTCTGATAGGTATTACGATAACAAAATTAAAGAGTTCCATGAGTTAAATTGGAACAAATGACAATGGATGAGTATACAAACAAATTATCGGATCTATTGAGGTCTGTCAAATATATCAGAGACGATAAAATCAAAATTCAATGTTTTCTAAGGGGATTTCCTTATACATACAAGGATAGAATGGAGTCTAATGAACCTCAAACTCTAAATGAAACCATAAGAAAGGACAAGTATTTTTATGATTGGAACAAAAACATATGAGAATTCCATAAGCCATAGAAGGATAATAAGAAGGAAAAGTTTCACCAAAGGAAGAGGGTAATCAAGCCTCCTCATTCCATAAATTAACAAAGGCATCCAATATAAGGTGTGACTAAGAGAACTAAGATGATGGGATGCAATCCAAGAGAGGCACTTTAATGTTGGGGATGTGGAGATGACCATTTTATTAGAAACTATCCACATTGAAATGGAAATACCAAACATGTTCACAACATAAGGACCAACCTAGGATTTATGCTGCACTAGGGGACCACCTTGCAAACCATAAATCAACTGTGGTTGTGGTTAAAGGTAATATTACTAAGACATACGTTTCTATTTTAATTGACTTGGATCTACACAATTATGTCACTTATAAAATTGTCGAGGTTTGTGCTTTTGATAAAACAAAGAATAAAAAAGCACGACTGGTCCAACTAGTCACTGGAATCAAGATAAAGGTTAGTGAAGTGTCCATTAGACATGGATGGACTCATCACATGGGAAAATATGACTATTTTTCCTCATGGTTCTTATGATGTTATCATTGTAATGGATTGGTTGGAAGCATATAAACTTAAACTTTATTTCTGGCAACAAGGCCTTTGAATGTATTAATGAAGAAGAAAACCCAAGGATAGTAAAGAGCATTCCAAAGGTGGTTTCTATTATGAAAATTTTAGCTTTAAAACTAAATATGTATTTAAAAAAAGTTTGTTAGTTCTATGCAACCAACTATTGGATATAGTAGAAAATGAAGTTCCCAAGGTCGAGGACTATTCTATATTTCAATAATTTAGGGAATTGTCTCCCGATGAAGTGCTAGGAATTCCTTCAAATGGGGGTATTGTTTTCACAATATATCTTATGCTAGGAGCTACTCCAATGTCCAGGACACCTTACAAAATTAATACCCCATAATTTCTAAAGCTAAAAATGCAAATTCAAGAGTTGTTTGAAAAGAAATGTATTTCGCCAAGTGTGTTCCATGGGGAGCACCTGTTGTATTTGTGAAAATAAAAGATGAAACCCTTAGTTTATGTATTGATTACAGGAAATTGAATAAATTTATAGTAGAAAAATGAGTAGCCTTTAGCTCAAATTGATGATATCTTTAATCAAATGAGAGTAGCAAATGCACTTTCAAATATTGATTTGAGGTTTGGATACCATCAAGTAAGAATCAAGGAATAAGACATCCATAAAACAGCCATTAGAATGGATTATGGACACTACGATTTCATGGTAGTGCCATTTGGTCTCCCTAATGCACAAACTGTGTTTATGTGTCTAATCAATTGTGTTTTCAACAAGTATATGGATAAGTTTTTGCTTGTTTTCTAGATGTCATTTTAAAGTGTTTTAAGAATGAAAAAGAGCATGAAGAACACTTGAGAATGGATTTACAAATTGTTCTAAACGAGCATAAGTTGTATGCAAATCTAAGCAAATGCCATTTCTATCAAAATAAAATTCATTAATTGAATCACGTTATTTCAGAGGAAGGAATATCAGTGGGTTAGAAAAATATTGTGTCCATAATGAATTGGCTAACTCCAAGTAAAGTTATGGATGCGAGATGTTTTACGAGCCTTTTTGGTTATTATAGTAGGCTCATTGAAGGATTATCCAAGGTTTCACACTCGATCACTTCTAAGCAAAAAAACGTAATACAATTTGAATGGACATAATAATGTGAAGAAAGCTTCTAGTTGTTGAAGAAACTTCTTGCAAATGCTCCAATTTTGAAATTTTCCAATCTCGAAAAGGATTGTGTGGTGTGTACCGATGCATGTAAACAAGGAATTGAAGAAGTTCTCATGCAAGACAATCATTTGATATTCTATGAGTTAAGAAAGCTAAAGGAACACAAAAATAATTATGATACCCATGATTTAGAGCTTGTTTCAATAGTGCACACTTTGAAAATGTGGAGGCACTATTTGAGGGGAAGGGAATTTAGCCTAAAAGAGACCATTGTGGTCTAAAATATTTGTTTGAGCAACCAACATTAAATGCAAGGAAAGCTTGATATTGGCTCGAATTTTCATGTGAGTTTGATTTTGAAATCAAACACATAAAGGGAAAAGAAAATAAAGTGGTAGATGCACTCAACAAAAAAATTGCATGTTAGCATGTGGTAGCCATTACCATTTTTCAATCATATTTAAGGCAAAATATTGTTGACTCTCATGTTGAATATGAATACTATGCTCAAATAAAATGTAAATT
This sequence comes from Pseudotsuga menziesii, assembly GCA_001517045.1. NCBI lineage: Eukaryota > Viridiplantae > Streptophyta > Pinopsida > Pinales > Pinaceae > Pseudotsuga > Pseudotsuga menziesii. Next base: position 184,717 of record LPNX010311817.1, on the reverse strand, counting down.
ACAACAACAAAATTTGGAAAAGAGGTATGCAGGATATCATTTCGAGAATGATAGTCTTCTATTTATTAAAATAGAATGTATATTTAACAATTTGTAGAGTTGAGGAGAATTATTATGGATGGAATCCATAAAATGTCATATCATGGTCACTTAGGGTACCTGTCACATGCCCCAATTTTGTAAAAATAATATTATCTTATTTGATTTTATTTAAAGAAAATATGTTAAATTTTATGCTAAGTTGTAATTGATGACTCAGCAGAGTCAAGGATATTGAATGTAATTCTGAATATTTTAAGTATAAATAAATAAAAGTGGAGACAACAGCTTAGGAGAGCTGTTAAAAGAGTGTTTACTGGTCAAATTGGTGGAGGAGACTAGGTGGAGATCAAACATATATGTGGCAACATCCTCAAACCACTTCCAACTGTTGCAGGTGGAAACCTCCCTACATTTGGGGTCATGATCCCCCAAGAAAGTGGGATCAGAGCAAGTGGCTCAATTAATGACAACTGACCCAAAAGACCTAGGAAATATTTATAAAATTACCATTGAAGAGAGCTGAGGCTACTCATTCTAGGGAAGTGATCATTCAGGTGAATGTACCTTAGAGAAATTCAATGGCAAGGGAATTTGTGGAAAGAGTTTGAGGGGTTAACTGCTAAGTCATCTAGTGCAGCTTTTAAGCTGAAGGATCTTACTACTGAGTGCAGAGTGATTATTGAGTCATTGGACTAGTCTATTGTTTGCTTGCTCCACTAGTTCTCAGCCAAGGAGACCAGGAACAGGATCGAGGGTCCCGAGGAAGCGTTGTTTGAGCGCTCTCCAGGAGTTGGTAGGGAGGAATGACCTCCTAATGCTGTTGTTGTCTAGCTTAATCATGTTCTACAATATTTTTGTTTTACTGTGTTAGATGGTTAAATATGGATCTGACTACTAAATGAATGTTAAGTATTTAGTTGTAAAATGTTAAGAGTTAGTAATCTTTTTGGATTAGTAAATGAATGAATCTGAATAGATGAAAATAATTCTAATCTGTGTTTTTCCACGTCTGGAAGGACCAGACCATACTCCCACACAAACAGAGTATTTAAAGTAGATGAAGGAAGTGATAAGAGAGTGAAATGATTAGATATCTTATGCATTTACAGTAGCAAGTAATTTATTTTTGTATATACATTATTATCAGAAAAGAACAATAACATGTTTACTTATGTTTATGGATTAACTAGATTATTGATGTGAGTATACTGAAAAAGAAATAGCAATAACTCATTACAGGTAGAAGGATTATCATATTAATAAAATACCCTAGTGGATAAGATGTTATGCTTTTACACACATTACATTATTCTTTTATTGAAAATAAAATATGCAAGAGGGTAAACTCTGTTATGCAATGTGTATATATTTTTCCTTGTGTTTATTTATTAACCTCTTGCATAAGCAGTAGAAATAACCTAGTCAAACTACTTTATTACTTTCAGCTAAATAAGAATTTAACTACAAATACTTAGTTTATTTACAAAGTATTAACAACTAAACGAAGTCTAACTAATACTCAAACCCAAGTAGGGTGTTATTAAAATAATTAATTTATAAAGAACAAACTAAGTACAGAGTTTATATACATCTTATCAAAGAACTCTAATAAAACCCTATTTGTAATTTATTACATAAAACAAACAGAATATGATAATAATTAACATATAAATAAATGATTACTTATGAATAGAACTGTATTAAAAATTACAAACAAGATATACCTGTAAAAGCAAATTACAGGGTCGAAACCCTAAACAAATATTACATTTACAAATGATAAACATTTAAGTTCTAATCCAATTATTTGGATTATTTAATTAATAAACAACTAGACTATTATAAATTATTTACAGTCCCTTAAGGACAAATAAAAAGACAATGGTAATATTATAAACTGGAAAATTTCCACAACACACTTGTAACACTAGTTAAAAACCAAATTAACAAAGTAACAGAACTTGTTAAAAATAAAAGGAATAATTTGTTTAAAAACAATGGTTTCCTACAGGAAAACCCTAGCTCGTATTTCTGAGCAAAATGAGCAAAATTTATAAATTAACCATGACGGAGTGACAATCTTAATCCATTAACAAAAATCTTTTATGAAATATATTAAACAGTAACAATATTCATTCACAATTGAATAGGGTTAAAACCCTAAGTACATAGAGCATCAAATAGTAACTTTGTAAACCGAGTCGAAGCTCAAATACATAATAGTAGTAACAAAACTATTGTTTTCTAGCATTAATCCATAAGGCTGAACACTGAAGACCAAATACAATACTCAGCTCAAGGCCGAGTCTACCCATCAACTAGCGAGGGTTTGAAGGCTAGTTAAAAATAGTAACGACCTTTAAAAGAGACTGCATAGTTAATGGCCAGCCTAGAAAAGCTTCCCCAGATCAGTGTTACTCCAAACGACAACCCTGCTACAAGTAGGGAAAGAACGCAACATTCGACCACAGGGCTTACCCGTATAGAGCCACGGCCTCTGAAGATAGTCGGTGTACTTTTCTCTAGGATTGATGTATGTAGTCTCAAGCCCCTACAAGGATATTTCATTACAAGGTGTTAGTACACGAAGTACTTAATATATCGTATACCCTTTTGTAAAAGATAAACACATGCTGTAAGATAAAACAACACTAATAAATTACCTGTTTCTGAATGTCGGGTAGTTTTCTGGAGAGACTGTCACCAATATCAATGAGTGCTTATAGTTCTTCCAAACCATACAATGAAGGAAAGCATTCTCAAACAGTAATTAAACTCTCAGCTTTGGCACAACAGTAACAGATTAAGGAAGGAGAAAAATGGAGTATAGACAGGCCGCAAACCAAGTACAATGAAACCAGTAAGCTCTTGCAGGATAAAACTCATGATTACAAAGAAATAGAATTAAGACTAAGCACTGACAACTACAACAGTAGACACTCAAAGTTCGGAGAAAAATTGGAACAAGGAAGAACCCACAACCGCCATGAAAAGCTTGCAGAGCAGCCGAAGGCCAGCATAAACTGCGGAGGAAGAATGACAAGGTGTTGGGGTTGTAGGAGTTTTATATTCTCCAATATATGGCTAGGAGATGACCACGTGTCTCAGGAAAAATCAAACCATGCGTGGGTCAAATTCTATACTCCCTGCACTGCAAATATTTTTCCAAGCTTTTAAACAATGATTTTTATCATACAATGCATAAAACTATATTATATGCTTTGTTATCATGTCGTAATTCAAATATATTGCTTATCGTATGGTTTAATAGTTCATCATGACATTGGGATAACAATGTTATGTTAATGTAGGATCACCTTTTAAACTTTGGTTATCCCAAAAACAATCTTGTATAGGAATTATCTCATCGCTAATCATATATCCATTATATTGTAATATTGAGATCACTATATGGATGTTTGGTAAACCATGTTTCATTAACATTGACCCTTGTAAATATAGTAACCATTTGTTATATGGAAGAGTCCAAGTTGAATGGTTTAAAACCATCGAACAACTATAGTTTCTATATTTAAATACATTGTGGTCTATGCATGGTTGTACTCTTTTAAAACAACAATTCAAGCTGTGACAATTATAAAGTTACATAGCATAGTTAAGAGTAGAATCATGAACTCTTTACAAGTTCAACTTTGTATTAGACTTGTATGTCTATAAACAAAATAGTTTATGTATGTTCTTAAACCTTATAAAAACCAACGAATCAATGGTAATAAACTATAAAGTTGGCTAGCATAGTAGTAGAACACTTTTATGAATTCTTTTACATAGTTCAAATTGGTTTAGACTTTATTAGACTATGGTTGTTCCTCAACTAGGCAATTGCTTGTAATTTACCATGTCTATATATTTGAATGGTTTTATGCTTATAAAAAATAACTGGTGCTTAGCATAGGATAGAAGGTTGAACTTTAAAGAAAACATCAACCTTAGAAACTGTTTGTAGACAATAACTTAATACAAGAAAAGTATTATAGGAATAATAAGAACTGCAATGGATTGATCCTACTCGAGTCTATAATCAATAGAACCACATGGTTTGACGTAAATTTAAGAAGTATAGGAAAACAGTGTTTTCATGTGAAAAGACACTATTGTTTTTACAGTAATCAAACTTATAATGTCAAGAAGTTTACAGGCTGTAAGTTTCCCTACAGAAGATAAATATCGATAAGCTTGATACTCAAGTAAGTAGTATGATAATGTATAATAACCAATAGTACAATCAGTATAACATTGCAAGATATGCATATTAAAGTAGAATTCACTATGCAACTAAGATTACAAGTTTAAAGCACAGTAAGTATCTTTACTGTTGCTACGTACAATAACGAAAGAAACTCAATTATCTGAACTTCGTTTACAAGAAAAACAGAAGAAAGCAAACTATTTTACCTCATGGAAGTTGCCTGGAATTTAGCAGCTTATTTAGTAAGCTTTTTAATTGGAAATAGAAACACTTCTGGATACTTTATGAAATTAAAACGTTACTCATTCGATCATACCTGTAAACCTGTAAGAACCAATAATCTTTCTGCGTTAGCATAAATGCTAAGTAAGCCTATGACTCAAAGTTAGATTCCACCTACTTGTCATAAAGAAAACTCATCAGTAAACTGAAATAAACATTAAGAAATTAAACCTTATTCATGTTACAAAAAGGAAACTGCTTAGTTAACGTAATTGAGATTATGTAATACTAATCTTTTGACTGTTTCTTAAATTGCTAACCTTTAGCTATTAGTAAACCGCAGTTTCAACATTTTATGTTATCTCAAAATTTTAAATTTTTGTGAAAATTTGGGGTTTTGACATGTGGTATCAGAGCACAAGGTTCAAACACTAGGCCTTGATGAAGCCCAACTAGATTTTATGAAACAATAAATTGAATTATTATGCTGATGTATTTTCTTTTAAATGTTATTCAACAGAGAAATTGTTTTTGAAGTTTAACAAACAGGTATGGAAAGGCTGGAAGAATATGCAGAGGAGGAATCTCCACTTACTGAACCAAAAAACTTACCAATAGATCTTATACCATTGGATTTAACTACCAATTCCTCAGAACTGTTACAAATTGTAAAAGACCTAAATCTGAAATAGAATCTGTAAAGCGAGAGAATGAAAGGATTCTGAGGGATCAGGAGGAGCTGAATCAGATCCTAACAGAAAATTTTCAAACTGAGGGTAGGGGTAGAAGAACTGAATCAGAAGATACAAGTCATCAACGTAAATCTAAAAAGATGAAACATACTAAAAATGAAAGTAGTTCATCTTCAAAGGTGTTTGGAAAACAACGAGATTTCCATTCTACTATTAGTCACTAGTGATGATGATCATTACACTAAAAAGAGGAAATACAAACCTTATGAGGAAATTTTTGGGGAATTCAAAAAGATAAAACCACGAACATTTAACGGAGAGACTGAGAAGGGAGAGGAAGCAGAATCTTGGTTATCTGGGATGAAGAATTACTTCTAGATATATAACTATTCTAACCAATTAAAGGCTAGAATGGCTATCTACAATCTCGCAGGAAAGACTGACAATTGGTGGTAGGACTTGAAAAGAGTTAAGGAAATACAAGAGAAAAATGTAAATTGGAGTACCTTCAAGAGGTACTTTAAAAATAAATTTCTGTCTGAGCAATACTATGAAGAGAGAGCAAAATAATTTTATGAGCTTAAATTAGGATCAATGACAATGAAAGATCTAAACATCAAGTTTTTAAGTCTACTTAGGTATGTGCCATACCTTGTAGATGAGAAACCAAAGCTACAATGATTTCTCAGCTATATACCTTATCATATTAAGGACAGGATTGAATATGACAATCCAAAGACTTTGGAATAAGCTATGAGGAAAGCTAACTTTTGTTTTGAATAGAATCGAAAGAAGTAAAGCTTGGCCAACTGGAAAGCCAAGAAAAATAATAACCAATATGAACAAAAGAAGAAATATTTTGTGCCCAACAGAAATTCTAAGAACAATAAGACCATAAATTATCCTAATAAGAATTTCCAAGGAAATAAGAATAATTCACCAAGCAATCAGAATAATTCCAAGGGCAAAGAAATTACTAGTAACCATGGTAATTATACCAAGAACTTTGAGCACAAGGAACCTATAAAGTGCTGGGAGTGTAATGGCCCACACTATGCATCAGTCTGTCCTAATCGAAAAAGGAATGTTAGTAATATTCATACTATACAGGAGGAGATGACTGTTGGAGAATTAGTGAGGACTATGCCCAGAATCAATGCAGCCTTGAAGAATCGACAAGCAGAATATCAAACTTCCATGGTGGAAGTAGAAGGTATGATAAATCAAACCCCTGTAACTATTTTGATTGATCCATGAGCTAGTCTCAGTTATATTGCACCTAAAATGGTAGAAAAATGTAAGTTACCTGTTGAAAAATTTGAGAATTCTCGGTTAGTTCAGTTAGCCACTGGTGCTAAAAGAAAGGTAACTTGTTTTGTAAAAGAATGTGTAGTAGTTATGAATTGTTTTGAAAATGTTGTAAAGCTTAATGTATTGCCTCTTGGTTCTTATGATTTATTGATTGGTATGGACTGGTTAGAACAACATAGGGTAATTTTAAATTGTTATGATAAAACCTTCACATGTTTAGACAGTGATGGAAAACTAGTAAGTGTAAAAGGAATCCCTAGAAAAAACACCATAAGGCATATTTATGCTCTACAGCTTAAGAGAACTGTTAGGAAGGGATGTAAAGCTTATGCAGTAACAATAACCGATGAAGAGAGTCTAATTAAGATAGATAAGTTAAAATTGGAAGACATATCAGTCTTAAAAGAATACGTTGATGTATTCCCTGAAGAAATTTCGGGACTACCTCCGAAAAGGGAACTGGATTTCACCATTGAGTTGGTACCTAGTGCAGTACCTAGCTCAAAGGCCCCTTATCGAATGAACATACTTGAAATTAATGAATTAAAGTCACAATTAAAATAACTAATTGATAAAAAGTATATTCGACCTAGTGTGTCTCCCTAGGGGGCAACCGTCATCTTCGTTAAGAAAAAGGATGGAACCATGCGACTTTGCATAGATTACCGTCAGTTGAATAAGATGACCATTAAAAATCGAAACCCGTTTCCCCACATAGATGATCTATTTGATCAATTTTGTGAAGCCACGGTGTTTTCGAAAATAGATTTGAGGTCTGGATATCATCAAGTTAGGATGAGAGATGAAGATATCTTTAAGACAACTTTTAGAACTCGATATGGCCATTACGAGTTTGTCATCATGCCATTCGGGCTTACTAATGCCTCAGCTATTTTATGTGTTTAATGAACAATGTTATGCATAAGTATCTAGACAAGTTTGTAGTCGTATTCATTGACGATATATTAATCTATTCAAAAACTGAAGAAGAACATAAATAACATTTAAAGATTGTTTTGCAAGAGTTACGAGATCATCAACTCTTTGCAAAGTTTAGTAAATGTGATTTCTTCAAGGATAAGATTCAGTATTTAGGCCATGTGGTGACGAAGGAAGGGATTTCAGTAGATCCCGAAAAGATAAAAGCAATCAAAGATTGGCCAGTTCCTAAGGATGTAATGGATGTTCGATCTTTCATGGGCATTACCGGTTACTATCAGAAGTTCATTGGAGGTTTTTCAAGGATTACGAATTTGATAACTTCTTTGTAGAAGAAAGGGAAGAAGTTTGACTGGAACCAAAAATGCGAGGAAAGTTTCAAAAAGTTAAAAAATTTATTACCCAGCACACCTAGTTTAAGAATAGCTGATCCTAATAAAGAATTTGTAGTATGCACTGACGCCTAAAATGATGGCTTAGGTGGTGTTCTGACTCAAGAAGGACATGTTATTGCTTATGAGTCAAGAAAATTAAAAATTCATGAAAAGAATTACGCAACTTATGATCTGGAATTAGCAGTTGTTATACATGCTTTAAAGATGTGGCGACATCACCTAATTGGCAGAAAATTTATTTTAATGACTAATAATAAAGGGTTGAAGTATCTGTTAGATTAGCCTAATCTAAATGCCAGACAAGCTAGGTGGCTATCTTTTCTAAGTGAGTATGATTTCAAAATTCAGCACATTAAAGGTAAAAAAAATAGAGTTGCTGATGCATTAAGTAGGAATGCAAGGATGAATTTTGCAGCAGTTATCAGCACTTACACTACAGATTTGGATGAACAGCTTAAAACAGGAATAGAACAAGATGAAATTTACCTACATTTACAAGCTAAAACTAAAGAAAATCCAACAGAAAGCTTAAGTAAAGGGTACAGTTTGAATGCAAAATAATTTTTACTGTATAAAGATAGAATGTATGTACCTAATGTACCTAAAGTTAAACTGTTAATTCTGGATGAAATTCATAAAAATCCATATTCATGTCATCTAGGCTATCAAAAGACTATAACTATGTTAAGAAAAGAATATTTTTGGCCAAATATGAAGACTGAAGTAACAGAATATATTGCTAGGTGTTTTGGATGTCAACAGGTGAAAATTGAACATCAACACCCAGCTGGATTACTTCAGCCATTACCCATTCCTAGCTGAAAATGGGAGATAATTAGTCTTGATTTTGTTACTGGACTGCCTAAAAATCAGAATCTAAATGATTCTATCATGGTAGTAGTTGATAAGTTAAGTAAAGGAGCTCACTTTATACCTGTTAAAACTACATACAAAGCTACAAACATAGCTGATATCTTTCTAAAACAGATTTTCGATTGCATGGAATACCTAAAGTAATAATCTCAGATAGAGATCCTAAATTTACAGGTAACTTTTGGAAGTCTCTGTTTAAAGGATTAAACACTACATTAAATTTTAGTACTTCTTTCCATCCTCAAACAGATGGACAAACTGAAAGAGTAAACCAAGTACTGGAAGATCTACTAATAATGTATGTGAAAGACCAGCTAGGTAAATGGGAGGATTATTTGCATCTGGTAGAATTTACTTATAATAATAATTATCAGACATTAGCCAGATTTAGTCCTTTCGAAATTTTGTATGGAAGGAAATGTAATGCTCTTATCTCTTGGAGTAATCCGGTGGATAGATTGGTATTAGGTCTTGAACTGTTAAAGGAAATGGAAGAAATTATAAAGCATGTACAAGGTAATCTGAAAGTTGCACAAGATCGACAGAAAAGCCAATCAGACTTAAAAAGAACTCCAAAGGAGTTTCAGGTAGGTGAACATGTGTTCATCAAGGTGAGGCCCAAAAAGAGCTCTCTAAGATTAGGGAGTTGTGCAAAACTAGCGCCTCGTTACTGTGGTCCATTTGAAATTCTGTCCAGGATTGGACAAGTAGCTTATCAATTAGTATTAGCACCAAATTTAAGAGTACCTAATGTTTTTCACATTTATGTATTAAATAAATATGTTCATGATGCTACTCATGCTGTTAACTGGAATGATGTACAGGTGGAACCAGAAGGAGATTTTCTGGTGGAACCGGACTGTATCCTTGGGCGGAGGGAGATCACACTTCAGAACTACACCATTGGATAGATGAAGGTGCAATGGATGCACCTTAGTCTAGAGGAAGCCACCTGGGAATTGGAAAGTAATATGCGAGATGCATATCCAATTCTGTTCCAGGGGAGTTCTGAGGATGAAGAATAAATAACATCGAGGATGATGTTATGTTTTAAGGGGGTGTGTATTTCACATGCCCCAATTTTGTAGAAATAATATTATCTTATTTGATTTGATTTAAAGACAATATGTTAAATTTTATGCTAAGTTGTAATTGATGACTAAGCAGAGTCAATGATATTGAATGTAATTCTGAATATTTTAATTATAAATAAATAAAAGTGGAGACAATAGTTTAGGAGAGCTGTTAAAAGAGTGTTTACTGGTCAAATTGGTGGAGGAGACTGGGTGGAGAGCAAATAGACATGTGGCATCATCCTCAAACCACTTCCAATTGTTGCAGGTGGCAACCTCCCTACATTTGGGGTCATGATCCCCCAAGAAAGTGGGATCAGAGCAGATGGCTCAATTAATGACAACTGACCCAAAAGACCTAGACAATCTTTATAAAATGCCCATTGAAGAGAGCTGAGGTTTTTCATTCTAGGGAAGTGATCATTCAAGTGAATGTACTGCAGAGAAATTCAATGGCAAGGGAATTTGTGGAAAGAGTTTGAGGGGTTAACTGCTAAGTGATCTAGTGCATATTTTCAGCTGAAGGATTTTACTACTGAGTGCAAAGTGATTATTGAGTCATTGGACTAGTCTGTTGTTTGATTGCTCCACCAGTTCTCAGCCAAGGAGACCAGGAACAGGCTTGGGGGTTCTGAGGAAGCGTTGTTTGAGCGCTCTCTAGGAGTTGGTAGGGAGAAATGGCCTCCTAACGCTGTTGTTGTCCAACTTAATCAGGTTTTACAATCTTTTTGTTTTACTGTGTTAGATGGTTAAATATGGATCTAACTGCTAAATGAATGTTAAGTATTTAGTTGTAAAATGTTAAGAGTTAGTAATCTTTTTGGATTAGTAAAGGAATGAATATGAATAGATGAAAATAATTCTAATCTGTGTTTTCCCACATCTAGAAGGGCCAGACCATACTCCAGCACAGACCGAGTATTTAAAGTAGATGAAGGAAGTGATAAGAGACTGAAATGATTAGATATGTTATGCATTTACAGTAGCAAGTAATTTATTTCTGTATATAGATTATTATCAGAAAAGAACAATAACCTATTTACTTATGTTTATGGCTTAACTAGCTTATTGATGTGAGTATACTGAAAAATAAATAGCAATAACTCATTACAGGTAGAAGGATTATCATATTAATAAAATACCCTAGTGGATAAGATGTTATGCTTACACACAGTACATTATTCTTTTATTGAAAATAAAATATGGAAGAGGGTAAACTGTGTTATGCAATGTGTATATATTTTTCCTTGTGTTTATTTATTAACCTGTTGCATAAGCAGTAGAAATAACCCAGTCAAACTACTTTATTACTTTCAGCTAAATAAGAATTTAACTACAAATACTTAGTTTATTTACAAATTATTAACAACTAAACAAAGTCTAACTAATACTCAAACCCAAGTAGGGTGTTATTAAAATAATTAATTTATAAAGAACAAATTAAGTACAAACTAAGTACATAACTGCAATGGAATGATCCTACTTGAGTCTAGAAACAATAGAACCACATGGTTTGATGTAAATTTAAAGTATAGGAAAACAATGTTTTCATGTGAAAAGACACTATTGTTTTTACACTAATCAAACTTATAATGTCAAGAAGTTTACAGGCTGTAAGTTTCCCTACGGAAGATAAATATCGATCAGCTTGATACTCAAGTAAGTAGTATGATAATGTATAATAACTAATAGTACAATCAGTATAACGTTGCAAGATATGCATATTAAAGTAGAAGTTACTATGCAACTAAGATTACAAGTTTAGAGCCACAGTAAGTATCTTTACTGTCACTACGTACGATAAAGAAAGAAACTCAATTATTTGAACTTCGTTTACAAGAAAAATTGAAGAAAGCAAACTATTTTACCTCATGAAAGTTGCTTAGAATTTAGCAGCTTATTTACTAAGCTTTTTAATTGCAAATAGAAACACTTCTAGATAATTTATGAAATTAAAATGTTACTCATTCAATCATACTTGTAAACCTGTAAGAACTAGTAATCTTTCTGCGTTAGCATAAATGCTAAGTAAGCCTAGGATTCAAAGTTAGATTCCACCTACTTGTCATAAAGAAAACTCATCAGTAAACTGAAATAAACATTATGCAAGTAAACCTTATTCATGTTACAAAAAGGAAACTGTTTAGTTAACGTAATTGAGATTATGTAATACTAATCTTTTGACTGCTTCTTTTACTGCTAACCTTTAGCTATTAGTAAACCGCAGTTTCAACATTTTATGTTATCTCAAAATTTTAAATTTTTGTGAAAATTTGGGGTTTTAACAGTACCAAAAAACAATTTTTACAGCAATGAAGAGATATTTTTGGCTCGGAATGAAGAAGGAAATTTTTGAGTACATTTTCATATGTATGAAATGTGAGCAAGTGAAGGTTGAACACCAACACCTAATAGGTTTATTGCAACCTTTGACAATTCCAAAACGGAAATGGAATGTGGTAACCATGGATTGTATTATTGGATTACCAACTACTTCAATGAAACCTGATTCCATAATGGTTGTAGTGGATAAATTGTGTAAAGAAACACATTTTATTCCAATTAAATATAATCACAAGGTTCATGAGATAGTAAGAATATTCATGAAAGAAATATTTAAATTTCATAGGTTACCCAAGGCAGTTATATCTGATCGAGAGACCAAGTTTACTTCTAACTTTTGAAAAGTATTTTTGTAGATTTGGGTATACAACTAAACTTTAATACTTCATACCATCTACAAATAGATGGACACAAAGAAAGAGTAAATTGGTGATTAAAGACGCGCTTTACATGTATATGTTGGACGAACTATCCAAGTGGGATTATTATCTACACTTGGTAGAGTTTTCATATAATAATGGGAACTAAATATCATTGGGTTGAATGAGCCCATTTCATGCTTTGTATGGTAGAAGGTGTAGAACACCATTGACTTGGAAATATCCTAATGAACAAAATTATGCTTGGGCCAGTGATTCTTAAGAAAATGGAGTAAGAGATTACAAATATTAGGAAAATTTTGAAGGCATCCCAAGATAGACATAAAATATATGCAAATAAGAATAGAATACATAGGGAATTCAATGGCAGGGATCATGTTTAGTTCCAAGTGAGGCCAAGGAGAGTTCCTTGAAGCCTGGATGTTGTACCAATATGCTAGCAAGATATCGTGGGTCATTTGAGGTGCTTGAGAGAATATGGACAATTGCATATAGAATTACATTGCATGTTAACACTAAAACTCATAATGTTTTCATGTTTCTTTGCTTAAGAAATATATACGGGATCTTAACTATGTAGTTGATTGGGGTATGATCTAGGTGAAACCCAAGGGAAAGTTTCCAAAACAACCACTATGCATCCTCTAAAAGAAAGTAACATTGCTAAGGAACAAACCCATCAGATAGGTAAAGGTGTAGTGGAAGTACTAAATGGTCTCAATGAGGTTACATGGGAGTTGGAGGATGCCATGAGAGATGCATATCCATTTTTGCTATGATTTTGAGAAACACCAAGGACGGTGTTATTCCAAGGGGTACGAGATATAATACCCCTAGTTTTGACCCTTGGAATGTATTAAATTAAATTATGTAAATGATGTAAATATGTTAGTTATATGGAATCCTAGTGCAAAGCTCAAGGCCAAGGCCTAACTAGTGAATGGGTAAGCATGCATAATGCAAATATTTCTATATGATCCATGTGGTTTGTTTTTTGTGGTGACTCAAAAGCTATGTAAATATTATGTTAGAAAATAATAAAATGGTCAAAGATGGATGTGTAAAGAGCACTGCATGGGGTATGATTCTATCAGGGATGATTTTAAGGAACCATACTTATGTAAAAGTGTATAAATGTTGGCGAATATTACCAATTCCTAAAACGCCAACTATAAAATGATTGGCAATATTTTTCAAAAAATATTTTAATTTCCAAGGATTTTATCTTGTTTATATAATAATTTGGTGATTTTTAGGGTGAAAATTTTTTACCCCATCAAAATTGGGTGAAACAGGGCTTCAAAAAATGCAAAATGAAGAATCTTTTTTGGGAAAAAAATAGGAAAAATAGCCCATTGGGCTAAAATTTTCCCATAAAATGATCCTTGGATTCTATTAGAAATGAAGTGGAAAAGGGGGTCTATAGGAGATTAAATCCTCTATTGCAAAGTGTCAACCTTTGAACTTATCCTTTTGCTTTCATGTGGCCTAAATGAAAAAATCACTCTCTTTACAACTTATTACTTCAATCATTGAATGCATGTGTGAGGTTGGTGGGAAAAGTCTCCTCATGTAGTTATGGAAGCATGTGATGAATATACTTCTATGATAGTTGTAAGAGCCCTTTCTTATATGGTTAGGAATTATGATAGTGTTCCTTTCACCATCCCCTCATCTCATTTGGAGTATTTCATCCATTTTTTCATTCATATTTTTACACTATGTAGATTTTCTCATGTTATTTACTCCAATGCCATTACCATACCAGACTGTGAAATATCCAAAAATTCAAATTGTGAAGGGAAATTGTAGACATTAGAAGGAAGATAATGGTTATTGGTGAGCATAGAAATTAGTCAAGATAGGAATCTTTACCCATTGAGTTTTTTCTACCCCTGAATGATTGAGAATACATGAATTATGTTACATGAGGTTATCCAACATCACATAGCAAGTTGGACTCTTTTTGTACACACTAGTAAGCACCATGAGGGTTGTATTTTCTGAGGGAAGTATAGATAAGTGAAGAGAAATTCCCTCCTTATGCTCTGTGGGGCAATAGAATAGAGTGCCATGGTCAAGGTAGCTGAGTGGGATCTTTGTAATTGCTCAATGGCAAGCAGTTTGGTTGAGCATGAGATCAAATGGGTTGTCGGTTGAGAGAGAAAATCTTGTAGGTGTTTCCTTCGCGCTTGTGGCCTCATAGCTTGACTTTGGGGTTGTATCTAAAGTTGATACTATAGTTTAATGGAAAACAACTCTTACACAACCAATTGGTTAAATTTTATTTGTTAAAAAATAAGTATTCTCTTTATATGGATGTGGACTGATTGTATATACTTATTTATGTAAGATGTAAATACAAATATAGTTTTATTTTGGTTGTGTATATTATAGCTATTATAATTTATGTGTTTTTTACGCCGATAGGCGTATATATGTGACATTTGGGATGGACTTGTTTGAGCAGATCATCAAGATCCACCAAAATATGACAAATGTATGACTGGGATGTGTTAGCTCTTCGTTTGATCTTTAAACTATCGTCATCTGATCTTTAAACTAGGAATTTAAGAGTATGTTTAATTACCGGAGTCTAGGGGTGTGTTGATCCTGGGTGGCAGGATGGAGTCATTCCGCTTAACCACTTAGAGTTCAGTTAGAGTTCTTACCGGAGTCTAGGGGTGTGCTGATCCCACGTGGCAGGATGGAGTCATTCCGTGTAACCACTTAGAGTTTAGTTAGAGTTCTATTATGGGATTTGAACAACGCGTGGCTTTGCTTCATGCCGCGTGGGTGTATAGCTCCCTTGGCTCTACCTCATGGCGCGTTGGTTGATAGCTCCACTCGCTCGAAGGCTATATAAGAAGAAGGACAATATCAAACAACCAACCGCGTAACTATCAGGTAACTGTATCTTCATTTTTTAAGGATGAACAAGATTAGGTTGCAATGTGCTATTAATCTAATTATCAATTTCCTGTGCAGTATTGGAGTTTCCTGTGTAGTATTGGAGCAGTATTGCAGTTTTCAAAGCACAGGTAAGCTATATTATCTTCTTTATATAGACTATTAGTAAAACTATAAATCCTTTTTAAACAGTATATGAAATCGTTATTTTACTAATGCTACAAAAAACCTTTAATAAACAATGGTATAGCTTTTGGTTAGATATCTACCATTATCCTTCCTCTCTTTTTGCAGGGTTACACTAGTGAATTATAGGATCAAAAGGATCACACCAAAACTATAAAAAGAATTATAGATTATAACAACCGGCAGAAACCTTACGGATTCACGGCATCATTGCCAAGCTTCAATAATTAAACTTGTGATAATTTGGAAAAACGTCGAGACCTTTGTCGCTTTCGCAAAGTCTGCAACTGAACCAATAAACATTTCGCATCAATCTAAACACTACATTTCTTAGATCTAGATTTAGCCTTAGGGTTTTAAATTTCTTTTTAAATTGTAAGGAAATAAATTATAAGTTATGTTGCACAGTAATTCTTAGATCTAGATTTATCCTTAGGGTTTTAAACCCTTTTTTTAAAATCGTAAGGAAATAAATTGTAAGTTATGTTGATTAAAAATTGTGTTAGACTAACAAAAACAAAAACGAAAAAAACTCACGATGATCACACCAAAACTATAAAAAGAATTATAGATTATAGCAACCGGTAGAACGCTTATGGGCCTTTTAAAGTAAATACCAGTAGTCTTGTTACCCAAATAAACAACAACATAGGGTTCATGACATCATTGGCAAACTTCAGTATTTAAACCTGTGATAATTTGGAAAAATGAAAAGACCTTTGTCGCTTTGGCAAAGTCTGCAACTGGACCAATAAACATTTAGCATCAATCTAAACTAACAAAAACAAGAAAAAATAACTCGCAAGGATCACACCAAAACCATAAACTGAGATAGGAATAAAGATTATATTCAAATAAATGCCATTGATTTCCATTTTGTAATACAAACTTCAAACGCCTCCGGGAATTCTCTCTCTGCAAGTCATGAGCAAGTAGGAGCATGGGTCTCTTCCTTACTGCTCCCCTTAGCCGCACCAAGGTCGAGCCGAATTCTAGAGAGCCTTGGAGTACAAGGAAATGAAAACAGACTTACCATAGGTTCCTCGAACCACTTCTTTTGTGTGGTACCTTACTAGCTTAGATTTTTGGGAAATGACAATGAGCCTGGGTAATGATGAGGGGTAGGATGTTGGAGTCGCCAAGGGTAAAGGGCATACATATTACATTAACCCTTCTTAATTACATGCTTAAAGACGGGTTCCTCAAACCGCTTAGGTTCCTCGAACCCTTTCTTTTTCCTAGTACCTTACTAACTTAGATTTTTGGGAAATGATAGTGAGCTTGGGTAATGATGAGGGGTAGGTTGTTGGAGTCACCAAGGGTCAAGGGTGTACATATTACATTAACACTTCTTAAAGACGGTTCAATTTGCATAAGAGCTGTCGAATTTAAAAGACCCTACATTAACTGTGTATTCAAGTAATATGAAATGACAGTGATTTAATGTACATTCGTTCTTCTTCCTAAGATGAAATGACAGTGAGCCTAGTTAATGATGAGGGGTAGGCTGTTGGAGTTGCCAAGGGTCAACGACATACATATTACATTAACCCTTCTTAAAGATGGTTTGAATTGCATAAGAGTTGTCGACTTTCAATCAAGTAATAGTACAAGCGACCAATTTAATGTACATTTGCTCTTCTTCTGAAGCTGTGGTCTAATCATTGATGAAGTCTTAGAAACCTACACAAACTTCAAAATATTTTTGGAATTTATATATATAAAATGGTCCATCAAATAAGATATTGATCAACTCAATCAAATATAAAATCTAAAATAATATCTAAATACCAATCTAAATAATTAAATTAATATTTGAAATAATATCTGAATGCCATCTACATAGATAATAATAATAATATTATCTACATAAATAATTTCAATTGCCATCTAGCTGTTTCAAGCAAGGGGCCAATTTAATCTATAGTCACTCTTCTTTCAAAGCTATGGTCTAATCATGGAAGAGCGACCAATTTAATGTACATTAGCTCTTCTTCGGAACGTGTGGTCTAATCATGGACAAAATTTTTTAATTCAAAAAAATCAAACATTATTTTGGGGGTTGTGTTGTAAGTGAATCTTCTTCACCAGTCGGATCTAACTGTGTGCGAAGGAATACACATAAATAGTAAAGGTATCTCACACATATGAACAGTCTTGGAGAGAAGTATTTGTATGAAAAAAAATAGTTACTCACCAATTTGGAAACTTTTAGGTGATTATCAGCTGGTTAAGCTGGTTAGGTTAAAGATGTTTTTCCTTATTGTAATCAACCTCTCAAGAGAAAAAGAGAAAGCTTATGCAAAACCCATTATATAACATTT